>JAUKNL010000047.1:0-50814 GCA_030765065.1 Deroplatys truncata
TTTAAGTTAAATTATTATTACTTTCAACTATCTTATTTTTAACTCTGCACTAGTTTAAGTTAAATTATTATTACTTTAACTATCTTATTACTTAAATCTGCACTAGTTTAAGTTAAATTATTATTACTTTTCAACTATCTTATTACTTAAATCTGCACTAGTTTAAGTTAAATTATTATTACTTTCAACTATCTTATTACTTAAATCTGCACTAGTTTAAGTTAAATTATATTACTTTCAACTATCTTATTACTTAAATCTGCACTAGTTTAAGTTAAATTATTATTACTTTCAACTATCTTATTACTTAAATCTGCACTAGTTTAAGTTAAATTATTATTACTTTCAACTATCTTATTACTTAAATCTGCACTAGTTTAAGTTAAATTATTATTACTTTCAACTATCTTATTTTTAAATCTGCACTAGTTTAAGTTAAATTATTATTACTTTCAACTATCTTATTTTTAAATCTGCACTAGTTTAAGTTAAATTATTATTACTTTCAACTATCTTATTACTTAAATCTGCACTAGTTTAAGTTAAATTATTATTACTTTCAACTATCTTATTTTTAAATCTGCACTAGTTTAAGTTAAATTATTATTACTTTCAACTATCTTATTACTTAAATCTGCACTAGTTTAAGTTAAATTATTATTACTTTCAACTATCTTATTACTTAAATCTGCACTAGTTTAAGTTAAATTATTATTACTTTCAACTATCTTATTACTTAAATCTGCACTAGTTTAAGTTAAATTATTATTACTTTCAACTATCTTATTACTTAAATCTGCACTAGTTTAAGTTAAATTATTATTACTTTCAACTATCTTATTACTTAAATCTGCACTAGTTTAAGTTAAATTATTATTACTTTCAACTATCTTATTACTTAAATCTGCACTAGTTTAAGTTAAATTATTATTAGTTTCAACTATCTTATTACTTAAATCTGCACTAGTTTAAGTTAAATTATTATTACTTTCAACTATCTTATTACTTAAATCTGCACTAGTTTAAGTTAAATTATTATTAGTTTCAACTATCTTATTACTTAAATCTGCACTAGTTTAAGTTAAATTATTATTAGTTTCAACTATCTTATTACTTAAATCTGCACTAGTTTAAGTTAAATTATTATTAGTTTCAACTATCTTATTACTTAAATCTGCACTAGTTTAAGTTAAATTATTATTACTTTCAACTATCTTATTACTTAAATCTGCACTAGTTTAAGTTAAATTATTATTACTTTCAACTATCTTATTACTTAAATCTGCACTAGTTTAAGTTAAATTATTATAGTTTCAACTATCTTATTACTTAAATCTGCACTAGTTTAAGTTAAATTATTATTAGTTTCAACTATCTTATTACTTAAATCTGCACTAGTTTAAGTTAAATTATTATTAGTTTCAACTATCTTATTACTTAAATCTGCACTAGTTTAAGTTAAATTATTATTACTTTCAACTATCTTATTTTTAAATCTGCACTAGTTTAAGTTAAATTATTATTAGTTTCAACTATCTTATTACTTAAATCTGCACTAGTTTAAGTTAAATTATTATTACTTTCAACTATCTTATTACTTAACTCTGCACTAGTTTAAGTTAATTATTATTACTTTCAACTATCTTATTACTTAAATCTGCACTAGTTTAAGTTAAATTATTATTACTTTCAACTATCTTATTTTTAAATCTGCACTAGTTTAAGTTAAATTATTATTAGTTTCAGTTATCTTATTACTTAAATCTGCACTAGTTTAAGTTAAATTATTATTACTTTCAACTATCTTATTACTTAAATCTGCACTAGTTTAAGTTAATTATTATTACTTTCAACTATCTTATTTTTTAACTCTGCACTAGTTTAAGTTAAATTATTATTACTTTAAACTATCTTATTACTTAAATCTGCACTAGTTTAAGTTAAATTATTATTACTTTCAACTATCTTATTACTTAAATCTGCACTAGTTTAAGTTAAATTATTATTACTTTCAACTATCTTATTACTTAAATCTGCACTAGTTTAAGTTAAATTATTATTACTTTCAACTATCTTATTTTTAAATCTGCACTAGTTTAAGTTAAATTATTATTACTTTCAACTATCTTATTTTTAACTCTGCACTAGTTTAAGTTAAATTATTATTACTTTCAACTATCTTATTACTTAAATCTGCACTAGTTTAAGTTAAATTATTATTACTTTCAACTATCTTATTACTTAAATCTGCACTAGTTTAAGTTAAATTATTATTACTTTCAACTATCTTATTACTTAAATCTGCACTAGTTTAAGTTAAATTATTATTACTTTCAACTATCTTATTTTTTAAATCTGCACTAGTTTAAGTTAAATTATTATTACTTTGAACTATCTTATTTTTTAACTCTGCACTAGTTTAAGTTAAATTATTATTACTTTCAACTATCTTATTACTTAAATCTGCACTAGTTTAAGTTAAATTATTATTAGTTTCAGTTATCTTATTACTTAAATCTGCACTAGTTTAAGTTAAATTATTATTACTTTCAACTATCTTATTACTTAAATCTGCACTAGTTTAAGTTAAATTATTATTACTTTCAACTATCTTATTACTTAAATCTGCACTAGTTTAAGTTAAATTATTATTACTTTCAACTATCTTATTACTTAAATCTGCACTAGTTTAAGTTAAATTATTATTACTTTCAACTATCTTATTACTTAAATCTGCACTAGTTTAAGTTAAATTATTATTACTTTCAACTATCTTATTACTTAAATCTGCACTAGTTTAAGTTAAATTATTATTACTTTCAACTATCTTATTACTTAAATCTGCACTAGTTTAAGTTAAATTATTATTACTTTCAACTATCTTATTACTTAAATCTGCACTAGTTTAAGTTAAATTATTATTACTTTCAACTATCTTATTACTTAAATCTGCACTAGTTTAAGTTAAATTATTATTACTTTCAACTATCTTATTACTTAAATCTGCACTAGTTTAAGTTAAATTATTATTAGTTTCAGTTATCTTATTACTTAAATCTGCACTAGTTTAAGTTAAATTATTATTACTTTCAACTATCTTATTACTTAAATCTGCACTAGTTTAAGTTAAATTATTATTACTTTCAACTATCTTATTACTTAAATCTGCACTAGTTTAAGTTAAATTATATTACTTTCAACTATCTTATTACTTAAATCTGCACTAGTTTAAGTTAAATTATTATTAGTTTCAGTTATCTTATTACTTAAATCTGCACTAGTTTAAGTTAAATTATTATTACTTTCAACTATCTTATTACTTAAATCTGCACTAGTTTAAGTTAAATTATTATTACTTTCAACTATCTTATTACTTAAATCTGCACTAGTTTAAGTTAAATTATTATTACTTTCAACTATCTTATTACTTAAATCTGCACTAGTTTAAGTTAAATTATTATTACTTTCAACTATCTTATTACTTAAATCTGCACTAGTTTAAGTTAAATTATTATTACTTTCAACTATCTTATTACTTAAATCTGCACTAGTTTAAGTTAAATTATTATTACTTTCAACTATCTTATTACTTAAATCTGCACTAGTTTAAGTTAAATTATTATTACTTTCAACTATCTTATTACTTAAATCTGCACTAGTTTAAGTTAAATTATTATTACTTTCAACTATCTTATTACTTAAATCTGCACTAGTTTAAGTTAAATTATTATTACTTTCAACTATCTTATTACTTAAATCTGCACTAGTTTAAGTTAAATTATTATTACTTTCAACTATCTTATTACTTAAATCTGCACTAGTTTAAGTTAAATTATTATTACTTTCAACTATCTTATTACTTAAATCTGCACTAGTTTAAGTTAAATTATTATTACTTTCAACTATCTTATTACTTAAATCTGCACTAGTTTAAGTTAAATTATTATTACTTTCAACTATCTTATTTCTTAAATCTGCACTAGTTTAAGTTAAATTATTATTACTTTCAGCTATCTTATTACTTAAATCTGCACTAGTTTAAGTTAAATTATTATTACTTTCAACTATCTTATTACTTAAATCTGCACTAGTTTAAGTTAAATTATTATTAGTTTCAGTTATCTTATTACTTAAATCTGCACTAGTTTAAGTTAAATTATTATTACTTTCAACTATCTTATTTTTAAATCTGCACTAGTTTAAGTTAAATTATTATTACTTTCAGTTATCTTATTACTTAAATCTGCACTAGTTTAAGTTAAATTATTATTACTTTCAACTATCTTATTACTTAAATCTGCACTAGTTTAAGTTAAATTATTATTAGTTTCAGTTATCTTATTACTTAAATCTGCACTAGTTTACGTTAAATTATTATTACTTTCAACTATCTTATTACTTAAATCTGCACTAGTTTAAGTTAAATTATTATTACTTTCAACTATCTTATTACTTAAATCTGCACTAGTTTAAGTTAAATTATTATTAGTTTCAACTATCTTATTACTTAAATCTGCACTAGTTTAAGTTAAATTATTATTAGTTTCAGTTATCTTATTACTTAAATCTGCACTAGTTTAAGTTAATTATTATTACTTTCACTATCTTATTACTTAAATCTGCACTAGTTTAGTTAAATTATTATTACTTTCAACTATCTTATTACTTAAATCTGCACTAGTTTAAGTTAAATTATTATTACTTTCAACTATCTTATTACTTAAATCTGCACTAGTTTAAGTTAAATTATTATTACTTTCAACTATCTTATTTTTTAAATCTGCACTAGTTTAAGTTAAATTATTATTAGTTTCAGTTATCTTATTACTTAAATCTGCACTAGTTTAAGTTAAATTATTATTACTTTCAACTATCTTATTACTTAAATCTGCACTAGTTTAAGTTAAATTATTATTAGTTTCAGTTATCTTATTACTTAAATCTGCACTAGTTTAAGTTAAATTATTATTACTTTCAACTATCTTATTACTTAAATCTGCACTAGTTTAAGTTAAATTATTATTACTTTCAACTATCTTATTACTTAAATCTGCACTAGTTTAAGTTAAATTATTATTACTTTCAACTATCTTATTACTTAAATCTGCACTAGTTTAAGTTAAATTATTATTACTTTCACTATCTTATTACTTAAATCTGCACTAGTTTAAGTTAAATTATTATTAGCTTTCAACTATCTTATTACTTAAATCTGCACTAGTTTAAGTTAAATTATTATTACTTTCAACTATCTTATTACTTAAATCTGCACTAGTTTAAGTTAAATTATTATTACTTTCAACTATCTTATTACTTAAATCTGCACTAGTTTAAGTTAAATTATTATTACTTTCAACTATCTTATTACTTAAATCTGCACTAGTTTAAGTTAAATTATTATTACTTTCAACTATCTTATTACTTAAATCTGCACTAGTTTAAGTTAAATTATTATTACTTTCAACTATCTTATTACTTAAATCTGCACTAGTTTAAGTTAAATTATTATTACTTTCAACTATCTTATTACTTAAATCTGCACTAGTTTAAGTTAAATTATTATTACTTTCAACTATCTTATTACTTAAATCTGCACTAGTTTAAGTTAAATTATTATTACTTTCAACTATCTTATTACTTAAATCTGCACTAGTTTAAGTTAAATTATTATTACTTTCAACTATCTTATTACTTAAATCTGCACTAGTTTAAGTTAAATTATTATTACTTTCAACTATCTTATTACTTAAATCTGCACTAGTTTAAGTTAAATTATTATTACTTTCAACTATCTTATTTTTTAAATCTGCACTAGTTTAAGTTAAATTATTATTAGTTTCAGTTATCTTATTACTTAAATCTGCACTAGTTTAAGTTAAATTATTATTACTTTCAACTATCTTATTTTTTAAATCTGCACTAGTTTAAGTTAAATTATTATTAGTTTCAGTATCTTATTACTTAAATCTGCACTAGTTTAAGTTAAATTATTATTACTTTCAACTATCTTATTACTTAAATCTGCACTAGTTTAAGTTAAATTATTATTACTTTCAACTATCTTATTACTTAAATCTGCACTAGTTTAAGTTAAATTATTATTACTTTCAACTATCTTATTACTTAAATCTGCACTAGTTTAAGTTAAATTATTATTACTTTCAACTATCTTATTACTTAAATCTGCACTAGTTTAAGTTAAATTATTATTACTTTCAACTATCTTATTACTTAAATCTGCACTAGTTTAAGTTAAATTATTATTACTTTCAACTATCTTATTACTTAAATCTGCACTAGTTTAAGTTAAATTATTATTACTTTCAACTATCTTATTACTTAAATCTGCACTAGTTTAAGTTAAATTATTATTACTTTCAACTATCTTATTTTTAAATCTGCACTAGTTTAAGTTAAATTATTATTAGTTTCAGTTATCTTATTACTTAAATCTGCACTAGTTTAAGTTAAATTATTATTACTTTCAACTATCTTATTTTTTAAATCTGCACTAGTTTAAGTTAAATTATTATTAGTTTCAGTTATCTTATTACTTAAATCTGCACTAGTTTAAGTTAAATTATTATTACTTTCAACTATCTTATTACTTAAATCTGCACTAGTTTAAGTTAAATTATTATTACTTTCAACTATCTTATTACTTAAATCTGCACTAGTTTAAGTTAAATTATTATTACTTTCAACTATCTTATTACTTAAATCTGCACTAGTTTAAGTTAAATTATTATTACTTTCAACTATCTTATTACTTAAATCTGCACTAGTTTAAGTTAAATTATTATTACTTTCAACTATCTTATTACTTAAATCTGCACTAGTTTAAGTTAAATTATTATTACTTTCAACTATCTTATTACTTAAATCTGCACTAGTTTAAGTTAAATTATTATTACTTTCAACTATCTTATTACTTAAATCTGCACTAGTTTAAGTTAAATTATTATTAGTTTCAGTTATCTTATTACTTAAATCTGCACTAGTTTAAGTTAAATTATTATTACTTTCAACTATCTTATTTTTAAATCTGCACTAGTTTAAGTTAAATTATTATTAGTTTCAGTTATCTTATTACTTAAATCTGCACTAGTTTAAGTTAAATTATTATTACTTTCAACTATCTTATTTTTAAATCTGCACTAGTTTAAGTTAAATTATTATTAGTTTCAGTTATCTTATTACTTAAATCTGCACTAGTTTAAGTTAAATTATTATTACTTTCAACTATCTTATTACTTAAATCTGCACTAGTTTAAGTTAAATTATTATTACTTTCAACTATCTTATTACTTAAATCTGCACTAGTTTAAGTTAAATTATTATTACTTTCAACTATCTTATTACTTAAATCTGCACTAGTTTAAGTTAAATTATTATTACTTTCAACTATCTTATTACTTAAATCTGCACTAGTTTAAGTTAAATTATTATTAGTTTCAGTTATCTTATTACTTAAATCTGCACTAGTTTAAGTTAAATTATTATTACTTTCAACTATCTTATTTTTTAAATCTGCACTAGTTTAAGTTAAATTATTATTAGTTTCAGTTATCTTATTACTTAAATCTGCACTAGTTTAAGTTAAATTATTATTACTTTCAACTATCTTATTTTTAAATCTGCACTAGTTTAAGTTAAATTATTATTAGTTTCAGTTATCTTATTACTTAAATCTGCACTAGTTTAAGTTAAATTATTATTACTTTCAACTATCTTATTACTTAAATCTGCACTAGTTTAAGTTAAATTATTATTACTTTCAACTATCTTATTTTTTAAATCTGCACTAGTTTAAGTTAAATTATTATTACTTTCAACTATCTTATTACTTAAATCTGCACTAGTTTAAGTTAAATTATTATTACTTTAACTATCTTATTTTTTAAATCTGCACTAGTTTAAGTTAAATTATTATTAGTTTCAGTTATCTTATTACTTAAATCTGCACTAGTTTAAGTTAAATTATTATTACTTTCAACTATCTTATTACTTAAATCTGCACTAGTTTAAGTTAAATTATTATTACTTTCAACTATCTTATTACTTAAATCTGCACTAGTTTAAGTTAAATTATTATTACTTTCAACTATCTTATTACTTAAATCTGCACTAGTTTAAGTTAAATTATTATTACTTTCAACTATCTTATTTTTAAATCTGCACTAGTTTAAGTTAAATTATTATTACTTTCAACTATCTTATTACTTAAATCTGCACTAGTTTAAGTTAAATTATTATTACTTTCAACTATCTTATTACTTAAATCTGCACTAGTTTAAGTTAAATTATTATTACTTTCAACTATCTTATTACTTAAATCTGCACTAGTTTAAGTTAAATTATTATTACTTTCAACTATCTTATTTTTTAAATCTGCACTAGTTTAAGTTAAATTATTATTAGTTTCAGTTATCTTATTACTTAAATCTGCACTAGTTTAAGTTAAATTATTATTACTTTCAACTATCTTATTACTTAAATCTGCACTAGTTTAAGTTAAATTATTATTACTTTCAACTATCTTATTACTTAAATCTGCACTAGTTTAAGTTAAATTATTATTACTTTCAACTATCTTATTTTTAAATCTGCACTAGTTTAAGTTAAATTATTATTAGTTTCAGTTATCTTATTACTTAAATCTGCACTAGTTTAAGTTAAATTATTATTACTTTCAACTATCTTATTACTTAAATCTGCACTAGTTTAAGTTAAATTATTATTACTTTCAACTATCTTATTACTTAAATCTGCACTAGTTTAAGTTAAATTATTATTACTTTCAACTATCTTATTTTTTAAATCTGCACTAGTTTAAGTTAAATTATTATTAGTTTCAGTTATCTTATTACTTAAATCTGCACTAGTTTAAGTTAAATTATTATTACTTTCAACTATCTTATTACTTAAATCTGCACTAGTTTAAGTTAAATTATTATTACTTTACTATCTTATTTTTTAAATCTGCACTAGTTTAAGTTAAATTATTATTACTTTCAACTATCTTATTACTTAAATCTGCACTAGTTTAAGTTAAATTATTATTACTTTCAACTATCTTATTACTTAAATCTGCACTAGTTTAAGTTAAATTATTATTAGTTTCAGTTATCTTATTACTTAAATCTGCACTAGTTTAAGTTAAATTATTATTAGTTTCAGTTATCTTATTACTTAAATCTGCACTAGTTTAAGTTAAATTATTATTACTTTCAACTATCTTATTACTTAAATCTGCACTAGTTTAAGTTAAATTATTATTAGTTTCAGTTATCTTATTACTTAAATCTGCACTAGTTTAAGTTAAATTATTATTAGTTTCAGTATCTTATTACTTAAATCTGCACTAGTTTAAGTTAAATTATTATTAGTTTCAGTTATCTTATTACTTAAATCTGCACTAGTTTAAGTTAAATTATTATTAGTTTCAGTTATCTTATTACTTAAATCTGCACTAGTTTAAGTTAAATTATTATTACTTTCAACTATCTTATTACTTAAATCTGCACTAGTTTAAGTTAAATTATTATTACTTTCAACTATCTTATTACTTAAATCTGCACTAGTTTAAGTTAAATTATTATTACTTTCAACTATCTTATTTTTAAATCTGCACTAGTTTAAGTTAAATTATTATTACTTTCAACTATCTTATTACTTAAATCTGCACTAGTTTAAGTTAAATTATTATTACTTTCAACTATCTTATTTTTTAAATCTGCACTAGTTTAAGTTAAATTATTATTACTTTCAACTATCTTATTACTTAAATCTGCACTAGTTTAAGTTAAATTATTATTAGTTTCAGTTATCTTATTACTTAAATCTGCACTAGTTAAGTTAAATTATTATTACTTTCAACTATCTTATTTTTTAAATCTGCACTAGTTTAAGTTAAATTATTATTAGTTTCAGTTATCTTATTACTTAAATCTGCACTAGTTTCAGTTAAATTATTATTACTTTCAACTATCTTATTACTTAAATCTGCACTAGTTTAAGTTAAATTATTATTAGTTTCAGTTATCTTATTACTTAAATCTGCACTAGTTTAAGTTAAATTATTATTACTTTCAACTATCTTATTTTTAAATCTGCACTAGTTTAAGTTAAATTATTATTAGTTTCAGTTATCTTATTACTTAAATCTGCACTAGTTTCAGTTAAATTATTATTAGTTTCAACTATCTTATTTTTAAATCTGCACTAGTTTAAGTTAAATTATTATTACTTTCAACTATCTTATTACTTAAATCTGCACTAGTTTAAGTTAAATTATTATTACTTTCAACTATCTTATTTTTTAAATCTGCACTAGTTTAAGTTAAATTATTATTACTTTCAACTATCTTATTACTTAAATCTGCACTAGTTTAAGTTAAATTATTATTAGTTTCAGTTATCTTATTACTTAAATCTGCACTAGTTTAAGTTAAATTATTATTACTTTCAACTATCTTATTACTTAAATCTGCACTAGTTTAAGTTAAATTATTATTACTTTCAACTATCTTATTTTTAACTCTGCACTAGTTTAAGTTAAATTATTATTAGTTTCAGTTATCTTATTACTTAAATCTGCACTAGTTTAAGTTAAATTATTATTACTTTCAACTATCTTATTACTTAAATCTGCACTAGTTTAAGTTAAATTATTATTACTTTCAACTATCTTATTTTTAAATCTGCACTAGTTTAAGTTAAATTATTATTACTTTCAACTATCTTATTACTTAAATCTGCACTAGTTTAAGTTAAATTATTATTAGTTTCAGTTATCTTATTACTTAAATCTGCACTAGTTTAAGTTAAATTATTATTACTTTCAACTATCTTATTACTTAAATCTGCACTAGTTTAAGTTAAATTATTATTACTTTCAACTATCTTATTTTTTAAATCTGCACTAGTTTAAGTTAAATTATTATTACTTTCAACTATCTTATTACTTAAATCTGCACTAGTTTAAGTTAAATTATTATTAGTTTCAGTATCTTATTACTTAAATCTGCACTAGTTTAAGTTAAATTATTATTACTTTCAACTATCTTATTACTTAAATCTGCACTAGTTTAAGTTAAATTATTATTACTTTCAACTATCTTATTTTTAAATCTGCACTAGTTTAAGTTAAATTATTATTACTTTCAACTATCTTATTACTTAAATCTGCACTAGTTTAAGTTAAATTATTATTACTTTCAACTATCTTATTACTTAAATCTGCACTAGTTTAAGTTAAATTATTATTACTTTCAACTATCTTATTTTTTAAATCTGCACTAGTTTAAGTTAAATTATTATTACTTTCAACTATCTTATTACTTAAATCTGCACTAGTTTAAGTTAAATTATTATTACTTTCAACTATCTTATTACTTAAATCTGCACTAGTTTAAGTTAAATTATTATTACTTTCAACTATCTTATTACTTAGATCTGCACTAGTTTAAGTTAAATTATTATTACTTTCAACTATCTTATTACTTAAATCTGCACTAGTTTAAGTTAAATTATTATTAGTTTCAACTATCTTATTACTTAAATCTGCACTAGTTTAAGTTAAATTATTATTACTTTCAACTATCTTATTACTTAAATCTGCACTAGTTTAAGTTAAATTATTATTACTTTCAACTATCTTATTACTTAAATCTGCACTAGTTTAAGTTAAATTATTATTACTTTCAACTATCTTATTTTTAAATCTGCACTAGTTTAAGTTAAATTATTATTAGTTTCAGTTATCTTATTACTTAAATCTGCACTAGTTTAAGTTAAATTATTATTACTTTCAACTATCTTATTTTTAAATCTGCACTAGTTTAAGTTAAATTATTATTAGTTTCAGTTATCTTATTACTTAAATCTGCACTAGTTTAAGTTAAATTATTATTACTTTCAACTATCTTATTTTTAAATCTGCACTAGTTTAAGTTAAATTATTATTAGTTTCAGTTATCTTATTACTTAAATCTGCACTAGTTTAAGTTAAATTATTATTACTTTCAACTATCTTATTACTTAAATCTGCACTAGTTTAAGTTAAATTATTATTACTTTCAACTATCTTATTACTTAAATCTGCACTAGTTTAAGTTAAATTATTATTACTTTCAACTATCTTATTTTTTAAATCTGCACTAGTTTAAGTTAAATTATTATTAGTTTCAGTTATCTTATTACTTAAATCTGCACTAGTTTAAGTTAAATTATTATTACTTTCAACTATCTTATTACTTAAATCTGCACTAGTTTAAGTTAAATTATTATTACTTTTATTACTTAAATCTGCACTAGTTTAAGTTAAATTATTATTACTTTCAACTATCTTATTTTTTAAATCTGCACTAGTTTAAGTTAAATTATTATTAGTTTCAGTTATCTTATTACTTAAATCTGCACTAGTTTAAGTTAAATTATTATTACTTTCAACTATCTTATTACTTAAATCTGCACTAGTTTAAGTTAAATTATTATTAGTTTCAGTTATCTTATTACTTAAATCTGCACTAGTTTAAGTTAAATTATTATTAGTTTCAACTATCTTATTACTTAAATCTGCACTAGTTTAAGTTAAATTATTATTAGTTTCAGTTATCTTATTACTTAAATCTGCACTAGTTTAAGTTAAATTATTATTAGTTTCAGTTATCTTATTACTTAAATCTGCACTAGTTTAAGTTAAATTATTATTAGTTTCAACTATCTTATTACTTAAATCTGCACTAGTTTAAGTTAAATTATTATTAGTTTCAGTTATCTTATTACTTAAATCTGCACTAGTTTAAGTTAAATTATTATTAGTTTCAGTTATCTTATTACTTAAATCTGCACTAGTTTTAAGTTAAATTATTATTAGTTTCAGTTATCTTATTACTTAAATCTGCACTAGTTTAAGTTAAATTATTATTACTTTCAACTATCTTATTACTTAAATCTGCACTAGTTTAAGTTAAATTATTATTACTTTCAACTATCTTATTACTTAAATCTGCACTAGTTTAAGTTAAATTATTATTACTTTTCAACTATCTTATTACTTAAATCTGCACTAGTTTAAGTTAAATTATTATTACTTTCAACTATCTTATTACTTAAATCTGCACTAGTTTAAGTTAAATTATTATTAGTTTCAGTTATCTTATTACTTAAATCTGCACTAGTTTAAGTTAAATTATTATTACTTTCAACTATCTTATTACTTAAATCTGCACTAGTTTAAGTTAAATTATTATTAGTTTCAGTTATCTTATTACTTAAATCTGCACTAGTTTAAGTTAAATTATTATTACTTTCAACTATCTTATTACTTAAATCTGCACTAGTTTAAGTTAAATTATTATTAGTTTCAGTTATCTTATTACTTAAATCTGCACTAGTTTAAGTTAAATTATTATTAGTTTCAACTATCTTATTACTTAAATCTGCACTAGTTTAAGTTAAATTATTATTACTTTCAACTATCTTATTACTTAAATCTGCACTAGTTTAAGTTAAATTATTATTACTTTCAACTATCTTATTACTTAAATCTGCACTAGTTTAAGTTAAATTATTATTAGTTTCAACTATCTTATTACTTAAATCTGCACTAGTTTAAGTTAAATTATTATTAGTTTCAGTTATCTTATTACTTAAATCTGCACTAGTTTAAGTTAAAATTATTATTAGTTTCAGTTATCTTATTACTTAAATCTGCACTAGTTTAAGTTAAATTATTATTAGTTTCAACTATCTTATTACTTAAATCTGCACTAGTTTAAGTTAAATTATTATTAGTTTCAGTTATCTTATTACTTAAATCTGCACTAGTTTAAGTTAAATTATTATTAGTTTCAGTTATCTTATTACTTAAATCTGCACTAGTTTAAGTTAAATTATTATTAGTTTCAGTTATCTTATTACTTAAATCTGCACTAGTTTAAGTTAAATTATTATTACTTTCAACTATCTTATTACTTAAATCTGCACTAGTTTAAGTTAAATTATTATTACTTTCAACTATCTTATTACTTAAATCTGCACTAGTTTAAGTTAAATTATTATTACTTTCAACTATCTTATTACTTAAATCTGCACTAGTTTAAGTTAAATTATTATTACTTTCAACTATCTTATTACTTAAATCTGCACTAGTTTAAGTTAAATTATTATTACTTTCAACTATCTTATTACTTAAATCTGCACTAGTTTAAGTTAAATTATTATTACTTTCAACTATCTTATTACTTAAATCTGCACTAGTTTAAGTTAAATTATTATTACTTTCAACTATCTTATTACTTAAATCTGCACTAGTTTAAGTTAAATTATTATTACTTTCAACTATCTTATTACTTAACTCTGCACTAGTTTAAGTTAAATTATTATTACTTTCAACTATCTTATTACTTAAATCTGCACTAGTTTAAGTTAAATTATTATTACTTTCAACTATCTTATTACTTAAATCTGCACTAGTTTAAGTTAAATTATTATTAGTTTCAGTTATCTTATTACTTAAATCTGCACTAGTTTAAGTTAAATTATTATTAGTTTCAACTATCTTATTTTTTAAATCTGCACTAGTTTAAGTTAAATTATTATTAGTTTCAACTATCTTATTTTTTAAATCTGCACTAGTTTAAGTTAAATTATTATTACTTTCAACTATCTTATTACTTAAATCTGCACTAGTTTAAGTTAAATTATTATTAGTTTCAGTTATCTTATTACTTAAATCTGCACTAGTTTAAGTTAAATTATTATTACTTTCAACTATCTTATTACTTAAATCTGCACTAGTTTAAGTTAAATTATTATTAGTTTCAGTTATCTTATTACTTAAATCTGCACTAGTTTAAGTTAAATTATTATTACTTTCAACTATCTTATTTTTTAACTCTGCACTAGTTTAAGTTAAATTATTATTACTTTCAACTATCTTATTACTTAAATCTGCACTAGTTTAAGTTAAATTATTATTACTTTCAACTATCTTATTACTTAAATCTGCACTAGTTTAAGTTAAATTATTATTACTTTCAACTATCTTATTACTTAAATCTGCACTAGTTTAAGTTAAATTATTATTAGTTTCAACTATCTTATTACTTAAATCTGCACTAGTTTAAGTTAAATTATTATTACTTTCAACTATCTTATTACTTAAATCTGCACTAGTTTAAGTTAAATTATTATTAGTTTCAACTATCTTATTTTTTAAATCTGCACTAGTTTAAGTTAAATTATTATTACTTTCAACTATCTTATTTTTTAAATCTGCACTAGTTTAAGTTAAATTATTATTATTTTCAACTATCTTATTACTTAAATCTGCACTAGTTTAAGTTAAATTATTATTACTTTCAACTATCTTATTTTTTAAATCTGCACTAGTTTAAGTTAAATTATTATTATTTTCAACTATCTTATTACTTAAATCTGCACTAGTTTAAGTTAAATTATTATTACTTTCAACTATCTTATTTTTTAAATCTGCACTAGTTTAAGTTAAATTATTATTACTTTCAACTATCTTATTACTTAAATCTGCACTAGTTTAAGTTAAATTATTATTACTTTCAACTATCTTATTACTTAAATCTGCACTAGTTTAAGTTAAATTATTATTACTTTCAACTATCTTATTTTTTAACTCTGCACTAGTTTAAGTTAAATTATTATTACTTTCAACTATCTTATTTTTTAAATCTGCACTAGTTTAAGTTAAATTATTATTACTTTCAACTATCTTATTACTTAAATCTGCACTAGTTTAAGTTAAATTATTATTACTTTCAACTATCTTATTACTTAAATCTGCACTAGTTTAAGTTAAATTATTATTAGTTTCAACTATCTTATTTTTTAAATCTGCACTAGTTTAAGTTAAATTATTATTACTTTCAACTATCTTATTTTTTAAATCTGCACTAGTTTAAGTTAAATTATTATTACTTTCAACTATCTTATTTTTTAAATCTGCACTAGTTTAAGTTAAATTATTATTACTTTCAACTATCTTATTACTTAAATCTGCACTAGTTTAAGTTAAATTATTATTAGTTTCAACTATCTTATTTTTAAATCTGCACTAGTTTAAGTTAAATTATTATTACTTTCAACTATCTTATTTTTTAAATCTGCACTAGTTTAAGTTAAATTATTATTACTTTCAACTATCTTATTTTTTAAATCTGCACTAGTTTAAGTTAAATTATTATTAGCTTCAACTATCTTATTACTTAAATCTGCACTAGTTTAAGTTAAATTATTATTACTTTCAACTATCTTATTACTTAACTCTGCACTAGTTTAATTTAAATTATTATTACTTTCAACTATCTTATTACTTAAATCTGCACTAGTTTAAGTTAAATTATTATTACTTTCAACTATCTTATTACTTAAATCTGCACTAGTTTAAGTTAAATTATTATTACTTTCAACTATCTTATTTTTTAAATCTGCACTAGTTTCAGTTAAATTATTATTACTTTCAACTATCTTATTACTTAAATCTGCACTAGTTTAAGTTAAATTATTATTACTTTCAACTATCTTATTACTTAAATCTGCACTAGTTTAAGTTAAATTATTATTAGTTTCAACTATCTTATTACTTAAATCTGCACTAGTTTAAGTTAAATTATTATTACTTTCAACTATCTTATTTTTTAAATCTGCACTAGTTTAAGTTAAATTATTATTACTTTCAACTATCTTATTTTTTAAATCTGCACTAGTTTAAGTTAAATTATTATTAGCTTCAACTATCTTATTACTTAAATCTGCACTAGTTTAAGTTAAACTATTATTACTTTCAACTATCTTATTACTTAACTCTGCACTAGTTTAATTTAAATTATTATTACTTTCAACTATCTTATTACTTAAATCTGCACTAGTTTAAGTTAAATTATTATTACTTTCAACTATCTTATTACTTAAATCTGCACTAGTTTAAGTTAAATTATTATTACTTTCAACTATCCTATTTTTTAAATCTGCACTAGTTTCAGTTAAATTATTATTACTTTCAACTATCTTATTACTTAAATCTGCACTAGTTTAAGTTAAATTATTATTACTTTCAACTATCTTATTACTTAAATCTGCACTAGTTTAAGTTAAATTATTATTAGTTTCAACTATCTTATTACTTAAATCTGCACTAGTTTAAGTTAAATTATTATTAGTTTCAACTATCTTATTACTTAAATCTGCACTAGTTTAAGTTAAATTATTATTACTTTCAACTATCTTATTACTTAAATCTGCACTAGTTTAAGTTAAATTATTATTAGTTTCAACTATCTTATTACTTAAATCTGCACTAGTTTAAGTTAAATTATTATTACTTTCAACTATCTTATTACTTAAATCTGCACTAGTTTAAGTTAAATTATTATTACTTTCAACTATCTTATTACTTAAATCTGCACTAGTTTAAGTTAAATTATTATTAGTTTCAACTATCTTATTACTTAAATCTGCACTAGTTTAAGTTAAATTATTATTACTTTCAACTATCTTATTACTTAAATCTGCACTAGTTTAAGTTAAATTATTATTAGTTTCAACTATCTTATTACTTAAATCTGCACTAGTTTAAGTTAAATTATTATTAGTTTCAACTATCTTATTACTTAAATCTGCACTAGTTTAAGTTAAATTATTATTACTTTCAACTATCTTATTACTTAAATCTGCACTAGTTTAAGTTAAATTATTATTAGTTTCAACTATCTTATTACTTAAATCTGCACTAGTTTAAGTTAAATTATTATTAGTTTCAACTATCTTATTTTTTAAATCTGCACTAGTTTAAGTTAAATTATTATTACTTTCAACTATCTTATTACTTAAATCTGCACTAGTTTAAGTTAAATTATTATTACTTTCAACTATCTTATTTTTTAAATCTGCACTAGTTTAAGTTAAATTATTATTACTTTCAACTATCTTATTTTTTAAATCTGCACTAGTTTAAGTTAAATTATTATTACTTTCAACTATCTTATTTTTTAAATCTGCACTAGTTTAAGTTAAATTATTATTACTTTCAACTATCTTATTACTTAAATCTGCACTAGTTTAAGTTAAATTATTATTACTTTCAACTATCTTATTTTTTAACTCTGCACTAGTTTAAGTTAAATTATTATTACTTTCAACTATCTTATTTTTTAAATCTGCACTAGTTTAAGTTAAATTATTATTATTTTCAACTATCTTATTACTTAAATCTGCACTAGTTTAAGTTAAATTATTATTACTTTCAACTATCTTATTACTTAAATCTGCACTAGTTTAAGTTAAATTATTATTAGTTTCAACTATCTTATTACTTAAATCTGCACTAGTTTAAGTTAAATTATTATTAGTTTCAACTATCTTATTACTTAAATCTGCACTAGTTTAAGTTAAATTATTATTACTTTCAACTATCTTATTACTTAAATCTGCACTAGTTTAAGTTAAATTATTATTACTTTCAACCATCTTATTACTTAAATCTGCACTAGTTTAAGTTAAATTATTATTACTTTCAACTATCTTATTACTTAAATCTGCACTAGTTTCAGTTAAATTATTATTAGTTTCGGTTATCTTATTTTTTAACTCTGCACTAGTTTAAGTTAAATTATTATTACTTTCAACTATCTTATTACTTAAATCTGCACTAGTTTAAGTTAAATTATTATTACTTTCAACTATCTTATTACTTAAATCTGCACTAGTTTAAGTTAAATTATTATTACTTTCAACTATCTTATTACTTAAATCTGCACTAGTTTAAGTTAAATTATTATTACTTTCAACTATCTTATTACTTAAATCTGCACTAGTTTAAGTTAAATTATTATTAGTTTCAACTATCTTATTACTTAAATCTGCACTAGTTTAAGTTAAATTATTATTACTTTCAACTATCTTATTACTTAAATCTGCACTAGTTTAAGTTAAATTATTATTACTTTCAACTATCTTATTACTTAAATCTGCACTAGTTTAAGTTAAATTATTATTACTCTCAACTATCTTATTACTTAAATCTGCACTAGTTTAAGTTAAATTATTATTACTTTCAACTATCTTATTACTTAAATCTGCACTAGTTTAAGTTAAATTATTATTAGTTTCAACTATCTTATTACTTAAATCTGCACTAGTTTAAGTTAAATTATTATTAGTTTCAACTATCTTATTACTTAAATCTGCACTAGTTTAAGTTAAATTATTATTACTTTCAACTATCTTATTACTTAAATCTGCACTAGTTTAAGTTAAATTATTATTACTTTCAACTATCTTATTACTTAAATCTGCACTAGTTTAAGTTAAATTATTATTAGTTTCAACTATCTTATTACTTAAATCTGCACTAGTTTAAGTTAAATTATTATTAGTTTCAACTATCTTATTACTTAAATCTGCACTAGTTTAAGTTAAATTATTATTACTTTCAACTATCTTATTACTTAAATCTGCACTAGTTTAAGTTAAATTATTATTAGTTTCAACTATCTTATTACTTAAATCTGCACTAGTTTAAGTTAAATTATTATTAGTTTCAACTATCTTATTACTTAAATCTGCACTAGTTTAAGTTAAATTATTATTACTTTCAACTATCTTATTACTTAAATCTGCACTAGTTTAAGTTAAATTATTATTACTTTCAACTATCTTATTACTTAAATCTGCACTAGTTTAAGTTAAATTATTATTACTTTCAACTATCTTATTACTTAAATCTGCACTAGTTTAAGTTAAATTATTATTACTTTCAACTATCTTATTACTTAAATCTGCACTAGTTTAAGTTAAATTATTATTAGTTTCAACTATCTTATTACTTAAATCTGCACTAGTTTAAGTTAAATTATTATTAGTTTCAACTATCTTATTACTTAAATCTGCACTAGTTTAAGTTAAATTATTATTAGTTTCAAATATCTTATTACTTAAATCTGCACTAGTTTAAGTTAAATTATTATTACTTTCAACTATCTTATTACTTAAATCTGCACTAGTTTAAGTTAAATTATTATTACTTTCAACTATCTTATTACTTAAATCTGCATTAGTTTAAGTTAAATTATTATTACTTTCAACTATCTTATTACTTAAATCTGCACTAGTTTAAGTTAAATTATTATTACTTTCAACTATCTTATTACTTAAATCTGCACTAGTTTCAGTTAAATTATTATTAGTTTCGGTTATCTTATTTTTTAACTCTGCACTAGTTTAAGTTAAATTATTATTACTTTCAACTATCTTATTACTTAAATCTGCACTAGTTTAAGTTAAATTATTATTACTTTCAACTATCTTATTACTTAAATCTGCACTAGTTTAAGTTAAATTATTATTACTTTCAACTATCTTATTACTTAACTCTGCACTAGTTTAAGTTAAATTATTATTACTTTCAACTATCTTATTACTTAAATCTGCACTAGTTTAAGTTAAATTATTATTACTTTCAACTATCTTATTACTTAAATCTGCACTAGTTTAAGTTAAATTATTATTACTTTCAACTATCTTATTACTTAAATCTGCACTAGTTTAAGTTAAATTATTATTACTTTCAACTATCTTATTACTTAAATCTGCACTAGTTTAAGTTAAATTATTATTACTTTCAACTATCTTATTACTTAAATCTGCACTAGTTTAAGTTAAATTATTATTACTTTCAACTATCTTATTACTTAAATCTGCACTAGTTTAAGTTAAATTATTATTAGTTTCGGTTATCTTATTTTTTAACTCTGCACTAGTTTAAGTTAAATTATTATTACTTTCAACTATCTTATTTTTTAACTCTGCACTAGTTTCAGTTAAATTATTATTAGTTTCAACTATCTTATTACTTAAATCTGCACTAGTTTAAGTTAAATTATTATTACTTTCAACTATCTTATTTTTTAAATCTGCACTAGTTTAAGTTAAATTATTATTACTTTCAACTATCTTATTACTTAAATCTGCACTAGTTTAAGTTAAATTATTATTACTTTCAACTATCTTATTACTTAAATCTGCACTAGTTTAAGTTAAATTATTATTACTTTCAACTATCTTATTTTTTAAATCTGCACTAGTTTAAGTTAAATTATTATTACTTTCAACTATCTTATTTTTTAAATCTGCACTAGTTTAAGTTAAATTATTATTAGTTTCAGTTATCTTATTACTTAAATCTGCACTAGTTTAAGTTAAATTATTATTAGTTTCAACTATCTTATTTTTTAAATCTGCACTAGTTTAAGTTAAATTATTATTAGTTTCAGTTATCTTATTACTTAAATCTGCACTAGTTTAAGTTAAATTATTATTAGTTTCAACTATCTTATTTTTTAAATCTGCACTAGTTTAAGTTAAATTATTATTACTTTCAACTATCTTATTTTTTAAATCTGCACTAGTTTAAGTTAAATTATTATTACTTTCAACTATCTTATTTTTTAACTCTGCACTAGTTTAAGTTAAATTATTATTACTTTCAACTATCTTATTTTTTAAATCTGCACTAGTTTAAGTTAAATTATTATTACTTTCAACTATCTTATTACTTAAATCTGCACTAGTTTAAGTTAAATTATTATTACTTTCAACTATCTTATTTTTTAAATCTGCACTAGTTTAAGTTAAATTATTATTACTTTCAACTATCTTATTTTTTAAATCTGCACTAGTTTAAGTTAAATTATTATTAGTTTCAGTTATCTTATTACTTAAATCTGCACTAGTTTAAGTTAAATTATTATTAGTTTCAACTATCTTATTTTTTAAATCTGCACTAGTTTAAGTTAAATTATTATTAGTTTCAGTTATCTTATTACTTAAATCTGCACTAGTTTAAGTTAAATTATTATTAGTTTCAACTATCTTATTTTTTAAATCTGCACTAGTTTAAGTTAAATTATTATTACTTTCAACTATCTTATTTTTTAAATCTGCACTAGTTTAAGTTAAATTATTATTACTTTCAACTATCTTATTTTTTAACTCTGCACTAGTTTAAGTTAAATTATTATTAGTTTCAACTATCTTATTACTTAAATCTGCACTAGTTTCAGTTAAATTATTATTAGTTTCAACTATCTTATTACTTAAATCTGCACTAGTTTAAGTTAAATTATTATTACTTTCAACTATCTTATTACTTAAATCTGCACTAGTTTAAGTTAAATTATTATTAGTTTCAACTATCTTATTTTTTAAATCTGCACTAGTTTAAGTTAAATTATTATTACTTTCAACTATCTTATTTTTTAAATCTGCACTAGTTTAAGTTAAATTATTATTAGTTTCAACTATCTTATTTTTTAAATCTGCACTAGTTTAAGTTAAATTATTATTACTTTCAACTATCTTATTACTTAAATCTGCACTAGTTTAAGTTAAATTATTATTAGTTTCAACTATCTTATTACTTAAATCTGCACTAGTTTAAGTTAAATTATTATTAGTTTCAACTATCTTATTTTTTAAATCTGCACTAGTTTAAGTTAAATTATTATTACTTTCAACTATCTTATTTTTTAAATCTGCACTAGTTTAAGTTAAATTATTATTACTTTCAACTATCTTATTACTTAAATCTGCACTAGTTTAAGTTAAATTATTATTACTTTCAACTATTTTATTACTTAAATCTGCACTAGTTTAAGTTAAATTATTATTACTTTCAACTATCTTATTTTTTAACTCTGCACTAGTTTCAGTTAAATTATTATTACTTTCAACTATCTTATTACTTAAATCTGCACTAGTTTAAGTTAAATTATTATTAGTTTCAACTATCTTATTTTTTAAATCTGCACTAGTTTAAGTTAAATTATTATTACTTTCAACTATCTTATTACTTAAATCTGCACTAGTTTAAGTTAAATTATTATTAGTTTCAACTATCTTATTACTTAAATCTGCACTAGTTTAAGTTAAATTATTATTAGTTTCAACTATCTTATTTTTTAAATCTGCACTAGTTTAAGTTAAATTATTATTACTTTCAACTATCTTATTTTTTAAATCTGCACTAGTTTAAGTTAAATTATTATTACTTTCAACTATCTTATTACTTAAATCTGCACTAGTTTAAGTTAAATTATTATTAGTTTCAACTATCTTATTTTTTAACTCTGCACTAGTTTCAGTTAAATTATTATTACTTTCAACTATCTTATTACTTAAATCTGCACTAGTTTAAGTTAAATTATTATTACTTTCAACTATCTTATTACTTAAATCTGCACTAGTTTAAGTTAAATTATTATTACTTTCAACTATCTTATTTTTTAACTCTGCACTAGTTTAAGTTAAATTATTATTACTTTCAACTATCCTATTACTTAAATCTGCACTAGTTTAAGTTAAATTATTATTACTTTCAACTATCTTATTACTTAAATCTGCACTAGTTTAAGTTAAATTATTATTACTTTCAACTATCTTATTACTTAAATCTGCACTAGTTTAAGTTAAATTATTATTACTTTCAACTATCTTATTACTTAAATCTGCACTAGTTTCAGTTAAATTATTATTAGTTTCAACTATCTTATTACTTAAATCTGCACTAGTTTCAGTTAAATTATTATTAGTTTCAACTATCTTATTACTTAAATCTGCACTAGTTTCAGTTAAATTATTATTAGTTTCAACTATCTTATTACTTAAATCTGCACTAGTTTAAGTTAAATTATTATTACTTTCAACTATCTTATTACTTAAATCTGCACTAGTTTAAGTTAAATTATTATTACTTTCAACTATCTTATTACTTAAATCTGCACTAGTTTAAGTTAAATTATTATTACTTTCAACTATCTTATTACTTAAATCTGCACTAGTTTCAGTTAAATTATTATTAGTTTCAACTATCTTATTACTTAAATCTGCACTAGTTTAAGTTAAATTATTATTACTTTCAACTATCTTATTACTTAAATCTGCACTAGTTTAAGTTAAATTATTATTACTTTCAACTATCTTATTACTTAAATCTGCACTAGTTTAAGTTAAATTATTATTAGTTTCAACTATCTTATTACTTAAATCTGCACTAGTTTAAGTTAAATTATTATTAGTTTCAACTATCTTATTACTTAAATCTGCACTAGTTTCAGTTAAATTATTATTAGTTTCAACTATCTTATTACTTAAATCTGCACTAGTTTCAGTTAAATTATTATTAGTTTCAACTATCTTATTACTTAAATCTGCACTAGTTTAAGTTAAATTATTATTACTTTCAACTATCTTATTACTTAAATCTGCACTAGTTTAAGTTAAATTATTATTACTTTCAACTATCTTATTACTTAAATCTGCACTAGTTTAAGTTAAATTATTATTACTTTCAACTATCTTATTACTTAAATCTGCACTAGTTTCAGTTAAATTATTATTAGTTTCAACTATCTTATTACTTAAATCTGCACTAGTTTCAGTTAAATTATTATTAGTTTCAACTATCTTATTACTTAAATCTGCACTAGTTTCAGTTAAATTATTATTAGTTTCAACTATCTTATTACTTAAATCTGCACTAGTTTAAGTTAAATTATTATTACTTTCAACTATCTTATTACTTAAATCTGCACTAGTTTAAGTTAAATTATTATTACTTTCAACTATCTTATTACTTAAATCTGCACTAGTTTAAGTTAAATTATTATTACTTTCAACTATCTTATTACTTAAATCTGCACTAGTTTAAGTTAAATTATTATTAGTTTCGGTTATCTTATTTTTTAACTCTGCACTAGTTTAAGTTAAATTATTATTAGTTTCAACTATCTTATTTTTTAAATCTGCACTAGTTTAAGTTAAATTATTATTACTTTCAACTATCTTATTTTTTAAATCTGCACTAGTTTAAGTTAAATTATTATTAGTTTCAACTATCTTATTTTTTAAATCTGCACTAGTTTAAGTTAAATTATTATTACTTTCAACTATCTTATTTTTTAAATCTGCACTAGTTTAAGTTAAATTATTATTACTTTCAACTATCTTATTTTTTAAATCTGCACTAGTTTCAGTTAAATTATTATTACTTTCAACTATCTTATTACTTAAATCTGCACTAGTTTAAGTTAAATTATTATTAGTTTCAACTATCTTATTTTTTAACTCTGCACTAGTTTCAGTTAAATTATTATTACTTTCAACTATCTTATTACTTAAATCTGCACTAGTTTAAGTTAAATTATTATTACTTTCAACTATCTTATTACTTAAATCTGCACTAGTTTAAGTTAAATTATTATTAGTTTCAACTATCTTATTTTTTAACTCTGCACTAGTTTCAGTTAAATTATTATTACTTTCAACTATCTTATTACTTAAATCTGCACTAGTTTAAGTTAAATTATTATTACTTTCAACTATCTTATTACTTAAATCTGCACTAGTTTAAGTTAAATTATTATTAGTTTCAACTATCTTATTACTTAAATCTGCACTAGTTTAAGTTAAATTATTATTACTTTCAACTATCTTATTACTTAAATCTGCACTAGTTTAAGTTAAATTATTATTACTTTCAACTATCTTATTACTTAAATCTGCACTAGTTTAAGTTAAATTATTATTAGTTTCGGTTATCTTATTTTTTAACTCTGCACTAGTTTAAGTTAAATTATTATTACTTTCAACTATCTTATTTTTTAACTCTGCACTAGTTTCAGTTAAATTATTATTAGTTTCAACTATCTTATTACTTAAATCTGCACTAGTTTAAGTTAAATTATTATTACTTTCAACTATCTTATTTTTTAAATCTGCACTAGTTTAAGTTAAATTATTATTACTTTCAACTATCTTATTACTTAAATCTGCACTAGTTTAAGTTAAATTATTATTACTTTCAACTATCTTATTACTTAAATCTGCACTAGTTTAAGTTAAATTATTATTACTTTCAACTATCTTATTTTTTAAATCTGCACTAGTTTAAGTTAAATTATTATTACTTTCAACTATCTTATTTTTTAAATCTGCACTAGTTTAAGTTAAATTATTATTACTTTCAACTATCTTATTACTTAAATCTGCACTAGTTTAAGTTAAATTATTATTAGTTTCAACTATCTTATTTTTTAAATCTGCACTAGTTTAAGTTAAATTATTATTACTTTCAACTATCTTATTTTTTAAATCTGCACTAGTTTAAGTTAAATTATTATTACTTTCAACTATCTTATTTTTTAACTCTGCACTAGTTTAAGTTAAATTATTATTAGTTTCAACTATCTTATTACTTAAATCTGCACTAGTTTCAGTTAAATTATTATTAGTTTCAACTATCTTATTACTTAAATCTGCACTAGTTTAAGTTAAATTATTATTACTTTCAACTATCTTATTACTTAAATCTGCACTAGTTTAAGTTAAATTATTATTAGTTTCAACTATCTTATTTTTTAAATCTGCACTAGTTTAAGTTAAATTATTATTACTTTCAACTATCTTATTTTTTAAATCTGCACTAGTTTAAGTTAAATTATTATTAGTTTCAACTATCTTATTTTTTAAATCTGCACTAGTTTAAGTTAAATTATTATTACTTTCAACTATCTTATTACTTAAATCTGCACTAGTTTAAGTTAAATTATTATTAGTTTCAACTATCTTATTACTTAAATCTGCACTAGTTTAAGTTAAATTATTATTAGTTTCAACTATCTTATTTTTTAAATCTGCACTAGTTTAAGTTAAATTATTATTACTTTCAACTATCTTATTTTTTAAATCTGCACTAGTTTAAGTTAAATTATTATTACTTTCAACTATCTTATTACTTAAATCTGCACTAGTTTAAGTTAAATTATTATTACTTTCAACTATTTTATTACTTAAATCTGCACTAGTTTAAGTTAAATTATTATTACTTTCAACTATCTTATTTTTTAACTCTGCACTAGTTTCAGTTAAATTATTATTACTTTCAACTATCTTATTACTTAAATCTGCACTAGTTTAAGTTAAATTATTATTAGTTTCAACTATCTTATTTTTTAAATCTGCACTAGTTTAAGTTAAATTATTATTACTTTCAACTATCTTATTACTTAAATCTGCACTAGTTTAAGTTAAATTATTATTAGTTTCAACTATCTTATTACTTAAATCTGCACTAGTTTAAGTTAAATTATTATTAGTTTCAACTATCTTATTTTTTAAATCTGCACTAGTTTAAGTTAAATTATTATTACTTTCAACTATCTTATTTTTTAAATCTGCACTAGTTTAAGTTAAATTATTATTACTTTCAACTATCTTATTACTTAAATCTGCACTAGTTTAAGTTAAATTATTATTAGTTTCAACTATCTTATTTTTTAACTCTGCACTAGTTTCAGTTAAATTATTATTACTTTCAACTATCTTATTACTTAAATCTGCACTAGTTTAAGTTAAATTATTATTACTTTCAACTATCTTATTTTTTAACTCTGCACTAGTTTAAGTTAAATTATTATTACTTTCAACTATCTTATTACTTAAATCTGCACTAGTTTAAGTTAAATTATTATTACTTTCAACTATCTTATTTTTTAACTCTGCACTAGTTTAAGTTAAATTATTATTACTTTCAACTATCTTATTACTTAAATCTGCACTAGTTTAAGTTAAATTATTATTACTTTCAACTATCTTATTACTTAAATCTGCACTAGTTTAAGTTAAATTATTATTACTTTCAACTATCTTATTTTTTAACTCTGCACTAGTTTAAGTTAAATTATTATTACTTTCAACTATCTTATTACTTAAATCTGCACTAGTTTAAGTTAAATTATTATTACTTTCAACTATCTTATTTTTTAACTCTGCACTAGTTTAAGTTAAATTATTATTACTTTCAACTATCTTATTACTTAAATCTGCACTAGTTTAAGTTAAATTATTATTACTTTCAACTATCTTATTTTTTAACTCTGCACTAGTTTAAGTTAAATTATTATTACTTTCAACTATCTTATTACTTAAATCTGCACTAGTTTAAGTTAAATTATTATTACTTTCAACTATCTTATTACTTAAATCTGCACTAGTTTAAGTTAAATTATTATTACTTTCAACTATCTTATTACTTAAATCTGCACTAGTTTCAGTTAAATTATTATTAGTTTCAACTATCTTATTACTTAAATCTGCACTAGTTTAAGTTAAATTATTATTACTTTCAACTATCTTATTACTTAAATCTGCACTAGTTTAAGTTAAATTATTATTAGTTTCAACTATCTTATTTTTTAACTCTGCACTAGTTTCAGTTAAATTATTATTACTTTCAACTATCTTATTACTTAAATCTGCACTAGTTTAAGTTAAATTATTATTACTTTCAACTATCTTATTACTTAAATCTGCACTAGTTTAAGTTAAATTATTATTACTTTCAACTATCTTATTACTTAAATCTGCACTAGTTTCAGTTAAATTATTATTAGTTTCAACTATCTTATTACTTAAATCTGCACTAGTTTAAGTTAAATTATTATTACTTTCAACTATCTTATTACTTAAATCTGCACTAGTTTAAGTTAAATTATTATTAGTTTCAACTATCTTATTTTTTAACTCTGCACTAGTTTCAGTTAAATTATTATTACTTTCAACTATCTTATTACTTAAATCTGCACTAGTTTAAGTTAAATTATTATTACTTTCAACTATCTTATTACTTAAATCTGCACTAGTTTCAGTTAAATTATTATTAGTTTCAACTATCTTATTACTTAAATCTGCACTAGTTTAAGTTAAATTATTATTACTTTCAACTATCTTATTACTTAAATCTGCACTAGTTTAAGTTAAATTATTATTAGTTTCAACTATCTTATTTTTTAACTCTGCACTAGTTTCAGTTAAATTATTATTACTTTCAACTATCTTATTACTTAAATCTGCACTAGTTTAAGTTAAATTATTATTACTTTCAACTATCTTATTACTTAAATCTGCACTAGTTTAAGTTAAATTATTATTACTTTCAACTATCTTATTACTTAAATCTGCACTAGTTTCAGTTAAATTATTATTAGTTTCAACTATCTTATTACTTAAATCTGCACTAGTTTAAGTTAAATTATTATTACTTTCAACTATCTTATTACTTAAATCTGCACTAGTTTAAGTTAAATTATTATTAGTTTCAACTATCTTATTTTTTAACTCTGCACTAGTTTCAGTTAAATTATTATTACTTTCAACTATCTTATTACTTAAATCTGCACTAGTTTAAGTTAAATTATTATTACTTTCAACTATCTTATTTTTTAACTCTGCACTAGTTTAAGTTAAATTATTATTACTTTCAACTATCTTATTACTTAAATCTGCACTAGTTTAAGTTAAATTATTATTACTTTCAACTATCTTATTTTTTAACTCTGCACTAGTTTAAGTTAAATTATTATTACTTTCAACTATCTTATTACTTAAATCTGCACTAGTTTAAGTTAAATTATTATTACTTTCAACTATCTTATTACTTAAATCTGCACTAGTTTAAGTTAAATTATTATTACTTTCAACTATCTTATTACTTAAATCTGCACTAGTTTCAGTTAAATTATTATTAGTTTCAACTATCTTATTACTTAAATCTGCACTAGTTTAAGTTAAATTATTATTACTTTCAACTATCTTATTACTTAAATCTGCACTAGTTTAAGTTAAATTATTATTACTTTCAACTATCTTATTACTTAAATCTGCACTAGTTTAAGTTAAATTATTATTAGTTTCGGTTATCTTATTTTTTAACTCTGCACTAGTTTAAGTTAAATTATTATTAGTTTCAACTATCTTATTTTTTAAATCTGCACTAGTTTAAGTTAAATTATTATTACTTTCAACTATCTTATTTTTTAAATCTGCACTAGTTTAAGTTAAATTATTATTAGTTTCAACTATCTTATTTTTTAAATCTGCACTAGTTTAAGTTAAATTATTATTACTTTCAACTATCTTATTTTTTAAATCTGCACTAGTTTAAGTTAAATTATTATTACTTTCAACTATCTTATTTTTTAAATCTGCACTAGTTTCAGTTAAATTATTATTACTTTCAACTATCTTATTACTTAAATCTGCACTAGTTTAAGTTAAATTATTATTAGTTTCAACTATCTTATTTTTTAACTCTGCACTAGTTTCAGTTAAATTATTATTACTTTCAACTATCTTATTACTTAAATCTGCACTAGTTTAAGTTAAATTATTATTACTTTCAACTATCTTATTACTTAAATCTGCACTAGTTTAAGTTAAATTATTATTAGTTTCAACTATCTTATTTTTTAACTCTGCACTAGTTTCAGTTAAATTATTATTACTTTCAACTATCTTATTACTTAAATCTGCACTAGTTTAAGTTAAATTATTATTACTTTCAACTATCTTATTACTTAAATCTGCACTAGTTTAAGTTAAATTATTATTAGTTTCAACTATCTTATTACTTAAATCTGCACTAGTTTAAGTTAAATTATTATTACTTTCAACTATCTTATTACTTAAATCTGCACTAGTTTAAGTTAAATTATTATTACTTTCAACTATCTTATTACTTAAATCTGCACTAGTTTAAGTTAAATTATTATTAGTTTCGGTTATCTTATTTTTTAACTCTGCACTAGTTTAAGTTAAATTATTATTAGTTTCAACTATCTTATTTTTTAAATCTGCACTAGTTTAAGTTAAATTATTATTACTTTCAACTATCTTATTACTTAAATCTGCACTAGTTTAAGTTAAATTATTATTAGTTTCGGTTATCTTATTTTTTAACTCTGCACTAGTTTAAGTTAAATTATTATTACTTTCAACTATCTTATTACTTAAATCTGCACTAGTTTCAGTTAAATTATTATTAGTTTCGGTTATCTTATTTTTTAACTCTGCACTAGTTTAAGTTAAATTATTATTACTTTCAACTATCTTATTACTTAAATCTGCACTAGTTTAAGTTAAGTTATTATTAGTTTCAACTATCGTATTACTTAAATCTGCACTAGTTTAAGTTAAATTATTATTAGTTTCAACTATCTTATTACTTAAATCTGCACTAGTTTCAGTTAAATTATTATTAGTTTCGGTTATCTTATTTTTTAACTCTGCACTAGTTTAAGTTAAATTATTATTAGTTTCAACTATCTTATTACTTAAATCTGCACTAGTTTCAGTTAAATTATTATTAGTTTCGGTTATCTTATTTTTTAAATCTGCACTAGTTTAAGTTAAATTATTATTAGTTTCAACTATCTTATTACTTAAATCTGCACTAGTTTAAGTTAAATTATTATTAGTTTCGGTTATCTTATTTTTTAAATCTGCACTAGTTTAAGTTAAATTATTATTACTTTCAACTATCTTATTTTTTAAATCTGCACTAGTTTAAGTTAAATTATTATTAGTTTCAACTATCTTATTTTTTAACTCTGCACTAGTTTAAGTTAAATTATTATTACTTTCAACTATCTTATTTTTTAAATCTGCACTAGTTTCAGTTAAATTATTATTAGTTTCGGTTATCTTATTTTTTAACTCTGCACTAGTTTAAGTTAAATTATTATTACTTTCAACTATCTTATTTTTTAAATCTGCACTAGTTTAAGTTAAATTATTATTAGTTTCAACTATCTTATTACTTAAATCTGCACTAGTTTCAGTTAAATTATTATTAGTTTCGGTTATCTTATTTTTTAAATCTGCACTAGTTTAAGTTAAATTATTATTACTTTCAACTATCTTATTTTTTAACTCTGCACTAGTTAAAGTTAAATTATTATTAGTTTCAACTATCTTATTACTTAAATCTGCACTAGTTTCAGTTAAATTATTATTAGTTTCGGTTATCTTATTTTTTAACTCTGCACTAGTTTAAGTTAAATTATTATTAGTTTCAACTATCTTATTACTTAAATCTGCACTAGTTTAAGTTAAATTATTATTAGTTTCAACTATCTTATTACTTAAATCTGCACTAGTTTCAGTAAATTATTAATAGTTTCAACTATCTTATTACTTAAATCTGCACTAGTTTAAGTTAAATTATTATTAGTTTCAACTATCTTATTAACTTAAATCTGCACTAGTTTAGTTAAATTATTATTAGTTTCAACTATCTTATTACTTAAATCTGCAACTAGTTTAAGATTAAATTATTATTAGTTTCAACTATCTTATTACTTAAATCTGCACTAGTTTAAGTTAAATTATTATTAGTTTTCAACTATCTTATTACTTAAATCTGCACTAGTTTAAGTTAAATTATTATTAGTTTCAACTATCTTATTACTTAAATCTGCACTAGTTTAAGTTAAATTATTATTAGTTTCAACTATCTTATTACTTAAATCTGCACTAGTTTAAGTTAAATTATTATTAGTTTCAACTATCTTATTACTTAAATCTGCACTAGTTTCAGTTAAATTATTATTAGTTTCGACTATCTTATTACTTAAATCTGCACTAGTTTAAGTTAAATTATTATTAGTTTCGACTATCTTATTACTTAAATCTGCACTAGTTTAAGTTAAATTATTATTAGTTTCAACTATCTTATTACTTAAATCTGCACTAGTTTCAGTTAAATTATTATTAGTTTCGGTCTATCTTATTTCTTAAATCTGCACTAGTTTAAGTTAAATTATTATTAGTTTCGGTTATCTTATTTTTTAAATCTGCACTAGTTTAAGTTAAATTATTATTAGTTTCAACTATCTTATTACTTAAATCTGCACTAGTTTCAGTTAAATTATTATTAGTTTCGGTTATCTTATTTTTTAAATCTGCACTAGTTTAAGTTAAATTATTATTAGTTTCGGTTATCTTATTTTTTAAATCTGCACTAGTTTAAGTTAAATTATTATTAGTTTCAACTATCTTATTACTTAAATCTGCACTAGTTTCAGTTAAATTATTATTAGTTTCTACTATCTTATTTTTAAATCTGCACTAGTTTAAGTTAAATTATTATTAGTTTCGGTTATCTTATTTTTTAATCTGCACTAGTTTAAGTTAAATTATTATTAGTTTCAACTATCTTATTACTTAAATCTGCACTAGTTTAAGTTAAATTATTATTAGTTTCAACTATCTTATTACTTAAATCTGCACTAGTTTCAGTTAAATTATTATTAGTTTCGGTTATCTTATTTTTTAAATCTGCACTAGTTTAAGTTAAATTATTATTAGTTTCGGTTATCTTATTACTTAAATCTGCACTAGTTTCAGTTAAATTATTATTAGTTTCGGTTATCTTATTTTTAAATCTGCACTAGTTTAAGTTAAATTATTATTACTTTCAACTATCTTATTACTTAAATCTGCACTAGTTTCAGTTAAATTATTATTAGTTTCGGTTATCTTATTTTTTAAATCTGCACTAGTTTAAGTTAAATTATTATTACTTTCAACTATCTTATTACTTAAATCTGCACTAGTTTAAGTTAAATTATTATTAGTTTCAACTATCTTATTACTTAAATCTGCACTAGTTTAAGTTAAATTATTATTAGTTTCAACTATCTTATTACTTAAATCTGCACTAGTTTCAGTTAAATTATTATTACTTTCAACTATCTTATTACTTAAATCTGCACTAGTTTCAGTTAAATTATTATTAGTTTCAACTATCTTATTACTTAAATCTGCACTAGTTTCAGTTAAATTATTATTAGTTTCAACTATCTTATTACTTAAATCTGCACTAGTTTAAGTTAAATTATTATTACTTTCAACTATCTTATTACTTAAATCTGCACTAGTTTCAGTTAAATTATTATTAGTTTCAACTATCTTATTACTTAAATCTGCACTAGTTTCAGTTAAATTATTATTAGTTTCAACTATCTTATTACTTAAATCTGCACTAGTTTAAGTTAAATTATTATTACTTTCAACTATCTTATTACTTAAATCTGCACTAGTTTCAGTTAAATTATTATTAGTTTCAACTATCTTATTACTTAAATCTGCACTAGTTTCAGTTAAATTATTATTACTTTCAACTATCTTATTACTTAAATCTGCACTAGTTTAAGTTAAATTATTATTACTTTCAACTATCTTATTACTTAAATCTGCACTAGTTTCAGTTAAATTATTATTAGTTTCGGTTATCTTATTTTTTAAATCTGCACTAGTTTAAGTTAAATTATTATTACTTTCAACTATCTTATTACTTAAATCTGCACTAGTTTAAGTTAAATTATTATTAGTTTCAACTATCTTATTACTTAAATCTGCACTAGTTTAAGTTAAATTATTATTAGTTTCAACTATCTTATTACTTAAATCTGCACTAGTTTCAGTTAAATTATTATTAGTTTCGGTTATCTTATTTTTTAAATCTGCACTAGTTTAAGTTAAATTATTATTAGTTTCGGTTATCTTATTACTTAAATCTGCACTAGTTTCAGTTAAATTATTATTAGTTTCGGTTATCTTATTTTTTAAATCTGCACTAGTTTAAGTTAAATTATTATTAGTTTCGGTTATCTTATTACTTAAATCTGCACTAGTTTCAGTTAAATTATTATTAGTTTCAACTATCTTATTACTTAAATCTGCACTAGTTTCAGTTAAATTATTATTACTTTCAACTATCTTATTACTTAAATCTGCACTAGTTTAAGTTAAATTATTATTACTTTCAACTATCTTATTACTTAAATCTGCACTAGTTTAAGTTAAATTATTATTACTTTCAACTATCTTATTACTTAAATCTGCACTAGTTTAAGTTAAATTATTATTACTTTCAACTATCTTATTACTTAAATCTGCACTAGTTTAATTTAAATTATTATTAGTTTCGGTTATCTTATTTTTTAAATCTGCACTAGTTTCAGTTAAATTATTATTAGTTTCGGTTATCTTATTTTTTAAATCTGCACTAGTTTAAGTTAAATTATTATTACTTTCAACTATCTTATTACTTAAATCTGCACTAGTTTAAGTTAAATTATTATTACTTTCAACTATCTTATTACTTAAATCTGCACTAGTTTCAGTTAAATTATTATTAGTTTCGGTTATATTATTTTTTAAATCTGCACTAGTTTAAGTTAAATTATTATTACTTTCAACTATCTTATTACTTAAATCTGCACTAGTTTAAGTTAAATTATTATTACTTTCAACTATCTTATTACTTAAATCTGCACTAGTTTCAGTTAAATTATTATTAGTTTCGGTTATCTTATTTTTTAAATCTGCACTAGTTTAAGTTAAATTATTATTAGTTTCGGTTATCTTATTACTTAAATCTGCACTAGTTTCAGTTAAATTATTATTAGTTTCGGTTATCTTATTTTTTAAATCTGCACTAGTTTAAGTTAAATTATTATTACTTTCAACTATCTTATTACTTAAATCTGCACTAGTTTCAGTTAAATTATTATTAGTTTCAACTATCTTATTACTTAAATCTGCACTAGTTTCAGTTAAATTATTATTAGTTTCGGTTATCTTATTTTTTAAATCTGCACTAGTTTAAGTTAAATTATTATTACTTTCAACTATCTTATTACTTAAATCTGCACTAGTTTCAGTTAAATTATTATTAGTTTCGGTTATCTTATTTTTTAAATCTGCACTAGTTTAAGTTAAACTATTATTACTTTCAACTATCTTATTTTTTAACTCTGCACTAGTTTAAGTTAAATTATTATTACTTTCAACTATCTTATTACTTAAATCTGCACTAGTTTAAGTTAAATTATTACTTTCAACTATCTTATTTTTTAACTCTGCACTAGTTTAAGTTAAATTATTATTACTTTCAACTATCTTATTACTTAAATCTGCACTAGTTTAAGTTAAATTATTATTACTTTCAACTATCTTATTTTTTAACTCTGCACTAGTTTAAGTTAAATTATTATTACTTTCAACTATCTTATTTTTTAACTCTGCACTAGTTTAAGTTAAATTATTATTACTTTCAACTATCTTATTTTTTAACTCTGCACTAGTTTAAGTTAAATTATTATTACTTTCAACTATCTTATTACTTAAATCTGCACTAGTTTAAGTTAAATTATTATTACTTTCAACTATCTTATTTTTTAACTCTGCACTAGTTTAAGTTAAATTATTATTACTTTCAACTATCTTATTACTTAAATCTGCACTAGTTTAAGTTAAATTATTATTACTTTCAACTATCTTATTTTTTAACTCTGCACTAGTTTAAGTTAAATTATTATTACTTTCAACTATCTTATTACTTAAATCTGCACTAGTTTAAGTTAAATTATTATTACTTTCAACTATCTTATTACTTAAATCTGCACTAGTTTAAGTTAAATTATTATTACTTTCAACTATCTTATTACTTAAATCTGCACTAGTTTAAGTTAAATTATTATTACTTTCAACTATCTTATTACTTAAATCTGCACTAGTTTAAGTTAAATTATTATTACTTTCAACTATCTTATTACTTAAATCTGCACTAGTTTAAGTTAAATTATTATTACTTTCAACTATCTTATTACTTAAATCTGCACTAGTTTAAGTTAAATTATTATTACTTTCAACTATCTTATTACTTAAATCTGCACTAGTTTAAGTTAAATTATTATTACTTTCAACTATCTTATTACTTAAATCTGCACTAGTTTAAGTTAAATTATTATTACTTTCAACTATCTTATTACTTAAATCTGCACTAGTTTAAGTTAAATTATTATTACTTTCAACTATCTTATTACTTAAATCTGCACTAGTTTAAGTTAAATTATTATTACTTTCAACTATCTTATTTTTTAACTCTGCACTAGTTTAAGTTAAATTATTATTACTTTCAACTATCTTATTACTTAAATCTGCACTAGTTTAAGTTAAATTATTATTACTTTCAACTATCTTATTTTTTAACTCTGCACTAGTTTAAGTTAAATTATTATTACTTTCAACTATCTTATTACTTAAATCTGCACTAGTTTAAGTTAAATTATTATTACTTTCAACTATCTTATTTTTTAACTCTGCACTAGTTTAAGTTAAATTATTATTACTTTCAACTATCTTATTACTTAAATCTGCACTAGTTTAAGTTAAATTATTATTACTTTCAACTATCTTATTTTTTAACTCTGCACTAGTTTAAGTTAAATTATTATTACTTTCAACTATCTTATTTTTTAACTCTGCACTAGTTTAAGTTAAATTATTATTACTTTCAACTATCTTATTACTTAAATCTGCATTAGTTTAAGTTAAATTATTATTATTTTCAACTATCTTATTACTTAAATCTGCACTAGTTTAAGTTAAATTATTATTACTTTCAACTATCTTATTTTTTAACTCTGCACTAGTTTAAGTTAAATTATTATTACTTTCAACTATCTTATTACTTAAATCTGCACTAGTTTAAGTTAAATTATTATTACTTTCAACTATCTTATTTTTTAACTCTGCACTAGTTTAAGTTAAATTATTATTACTTTCAACTATCTTATTTTTTAACTCTGCACTAGTTTAAGTTAAATTATTATTACTTTCAACTATCTTATTTTTTAACTCTGCACTAGTTTAAGTTAAATTATTATTACTTTCAACTATCTTATTTTTTAACTCTGCACTAGTTTAAGTTAAATTATTATTACTTTCAACTATCTTATTACTTAAATCTGCACTAGTTTAAGTTAAATTATTATTACTTTCAACTATCTTATTTTTTAACTCTGCACTAGTTTAAGTTAAATTATTATTACTTTCAACTATCTTATTTTTTAACTCTGCACTAGTTTAAGTTAAATTATTATTACTTTCAACTATCTTATTACTTAAATCTGCACTAGTTTAAGTTAAATTATTATTACTTTCAACTATCTTATTTTTTAACTCTGCACTAGTTTAAGTTAAATTATTATTACTTTCAACTATCTTATTTTTTAACTCTGCACTAGTTTAAGTTAAATTATTATTACTTTCAACTATCTTATTTTTTAACTCTGCACTAGTTTAAGTTAAATTATTATTACTTTCAACTATCTTATTTTTTAACTCTGCACTAGTTTAAGTTAAATTATTATTACTTTCAACTATCTTATTACTTAAATCTGCACTAGTTTAAGTTAAATTATTATTACTTTCAACTATCTTATTTTTTAACTCTGCACTAGTTTAAGTTAAATTATTATTACTTTCAACTATCTTATTTTTTAACTCTGCACTAGTTTAAGTTAAATTATTATTACTTTCAACTATCTTATTACTTAAATCTGCACTAGTTTAAGTTAAATTATTATTACTTTCAACTATCTTATTTTTTAACTCTGCACTAGTTTAAGTTAAATTATTATTACTTTCAACTATCTTATTTTTTAACTCTGCACTAGTTTAAGTTAAATTATTATTACTTTCAACTATCTTATTTTTTAACTCTGCACTAGTTTAAGTTAAATTATTATTACTTTCAACTATCTTATTTTTTAACTCTGCACTAGTTTAAGTTAAATTATTATTACTTTCAACTATCTTATTACTTAAATCTGCACTAGTTTAAGTTAAATTATTATTACTTTCAACTATCTTATTACTTAAATCTGCACTAGTTTAAGTTAAATTATTATTACTTTCAACTATCTTATTACTTAAATCTGCACTAGTTTAAGTTAAATTATTATTACTTTCAACTATCTTATTACTTAAATCTGCACTAGTTTAAGTTAAATTATTATTACTTTCAACTATCTTATTACTTAAATCTGCACTAGTTTAAGTTAAATTATTATTACTTTCAACTATCTTATTACTTAAATCTGCACTAGTTTAAGTTAAATTATTATTACTTTCAACTATCTTATTACTTAAATCTGCACTAGTTTAAGTTAAATTATTATTACTTTCAACTATCTTATTACTTAAATCTGCACTAGTTTAAGTTAAATTATTATTACTTTCAACTATCTTATTACTTAAATCTGCACTAGTTTAAGTTAAATTATTATTACTTTCAACTATCTTATTTTTTAACTCTGCACTAGTTTAAGTTAAATTATTATTACTTTCAACTATCTTATTTTTTAACTCTGCACTAGTTTAAGTTAAATTATTATTACTTTCAACTATCTTATTACTTAAATCTGCACTAGTTTAAGTTAAATTATTATTACTTTCAACTATCTTATTACTTAACTCTGCACTAGTTTAAGTTAAATTATTATTACTTTCAACTATCTTATTACTTAAATCTGCACTAGTTTAAGTTAAATTATTATTACTTTCAACTATCTTATTACTTAAATCTGCACTAGTTTAAGTTAAATTATTATTACTTTCAACTATCTTATTACTTAAATCTGCACTAGTTTAAGTTAAATTATTATTACTTTCAACTATCTTATTACTTAAATCTGCACTAGTTTCAGTTAAATTATTATTACTTTCAACTATCTTATTACTTAAATCTGCACTAGTTTAAGTTAAATTATTATTACTTTCAACTATCTTATTACTTAAATCTGCACTAGTTTCAGTTAAATTATTATTAGTTTCGGTTATCTTATTTTTTAAATCTGCACTAGTTTAAGTTAAATTATTATTACTTTCAACTATCTTATTACTTAAATCTGCACTAGTTTAAGTTAAATTATTATTAGTTTCAACTATCTTATTACTTAAATCTGCACTAGTTTAAGTTAAATTATTATTACTTTCAACTATCTTATTACTTAAATCTGCACTAGTTTAAGTTAAATTATTATTACTTTCAACTATCTTATTACTTAAATCTGCACTAGTTTAAGTTAAATTATTATTACTTTCAACTATCTTATTACTTAAATCTGCACTAGGTTAAGTTAAATTATTATTACTTTCAACTATCTTATTACTTAAATCTGCACTAGTTTAAGTTAAATTATTATTAGTTTCAACTATCTTATTACTTAAATCTGCACTAGTTTAAGTTAAATTATTATTACTTTCAACTATCTTATTACTTAAATCTGCACTAGTTTAAGTTAAATTATTATTACTTTCAACTATCTTATTTTTTAAATCTGCACTAGTTTAAGTTAAATTATTATTACTTTCAACTATCTTATTTTTTAACTCTGCACTAGTTTAAGTTAAATTATTATTACTTTCAACTATCTTATTACTTAAATCTGCACTAGTTTAAGTTAAATTATTACTTTCAACTATCTTATTTTTTAACTCTGCACTAGTTTAAGTTAAATTATTATTACTTTCAACTATCTTTTTTTTAACTCTGCACTAGTTTAAGTTAAATTATTATTACTTTCAACTATCTTATTTTTTAACTCTGCACTAGTTTAAGTTAAATTATTATTACTTTCAACTATCTTATTACTTAAATCTGCACTAGTTTAAGTTAAATTATTATTACTTTCAACTATCTTATTTTTTAACTCTGCACTAGTTTAAGTTAAATTATTATTACTTTCAACTATCTTATTACTTAAATCTGCACTAGTTTAAGTTAAATTATTATTACTTTCAACTATCTTATTTTTTAACTCTGCACTAGTTTAAGTTAAATTATTATTACTTTCAACTATCTTATTACTTAAATCTGCACTAGTTTAAGTTAAATTATTATTACTTTCAACTATCTTATTACTTAAATCTGCACTAGTTTAAGTTAAATTATTATTACTTTCAACTATCTTATTACTTAAATCTGCACTAGTTTAAGTTAAATTATTATTACTTTCAACTATCTTATTACTTAAATCTGCACTAGTTTAAGTTAAATTATTATTACTTTCAACTATCTTATTACTTAAATCTGCACTAGTTTAAGTTAAATTATTATTACTTTCAACTATCTTATTACTTAAATCTGCACTAGTTTAAGTTAAATTATTATTACTTTCAACTATCTTATTACTTAAATCTGCACTAGTTTAAGTTAAATTATTATTACTTTCAACTATCTTATTACTTAAATCTGCACTAGTTTAAGTTAAATTATTATTACTTTCAACTATCTTATTACTTAAATCTGCACTAGTTTAAGTTAAATTATTATTACTTTCAACTATCTTATTACTTAAATCTGCACTAGTTTAAGTTAAATTATTATTACTTTCAACTATCTTATTTTTTAACTCTGCACTAGTTTAAGTTAAATTATTATTACTTTCAACTATCTTATTACTTAAATCTGCACTAGTTTAAGTTAAATTATTATTACTTTCAACTATCTTATTACTTAAATCTGCACTAGTTTAAGTTAAATTATTATTACTTTCAACTATCTTATTACTTAAATCTGCACTAGTTTAAGTTAAATTATTATTACTTTCAACTATCTTATTTTTTAACTCTGCACTAGTTTAAGTTAAATTATTATTACTTTCAACTATCTTATTACTTAAATCTGCACTAGTTTAAGTTAAATTATTATTACTTTCAACTATCTTATTTTTTAACTCTGCACTAGTTTAAGTTAAATTATTATTACTTTCAACTATCTTATTACTTAAATCTGCACTAGTTTAAGTTAAATTATTATTACTTTCAACTATCTTATTTTTTAACTCTGCACTAGTTTAAGTTAAATTATTATTACTTTCAACTATCTTATTACTTAAATCTGCACTAGTTTAAGTTAAATTATTATTACTTTCAACTATCTTATTTTTTAACTCTGCACTAGTTTAAGTTAAATTATTATTACTTTCAACTATCTTATTTTTTAACTCTGCACTAGTTTAAGTTAAATTATTATTACTTTCAACTATCTTATTTTTTAACTCTGCACTAGTTTAAGTTAAATTATTATTAGTTTCAACTATCTTATTTTTTAACTCTGCACTAGTTTAAGTTAAATTATTATTACTTTCAACTATCTTATTTTTTAAATCTGCACTAGTTTCAGTTAAATTATTATTAGTTTCGGTTATCTTATTTTTTAACTCTGCACTAGTTTAAGTTAAATTATTATTACTTTCAACTATCTTATTTTTTAAATCTGCACTAGTTTAAGTTAAATTATTATTAGTTTCAACTATCTTATTACTTAAATCTGCACTAGTTTCAGTTAAATTATTATTAGTTTCGGTTATCTTATTTTTTAAATCTGCACTAGTTTAAGTTAAATTATTATTACTTTCAACTATCTTATTTTTTAACTCTGCACTAGTTTAAGTTAAATTATTATTAGTTTCAACTATCTTATTACTTAAATCTGCACTAGTTTCAGTTAAATTATTATTAGTTTCGGTTATCTTATTTTTTAACTCTGCACTAGTTTAAGTTAAATTATTATTAGTTTCAACTATCTTATTACTTAAATCTGCACTAGTTTAAGTTAAATTATTATTAGTTTCAACTATCTTATTACTTAAATCTGCACTAGTTTCAGTTAAATTATTATTAGTTTCAACTATCTTATTACTTAAATCTGCACTAGTTTAAGTTAAATTATTATTAGTTTCAACTATCTTATTACTTAAATCTGCACTAGTTTAAGTTAAATTATTATTAGTTTCAACTATCTTATTACTTAAATCTGCACTAGTTTAAGTTAAATTATTATTAGTTTCAACTATCTTATTACTTAAATCTGCACTAGTTTCAGTTAAATTATTATTAGTTTCAACTATCTTATTACTTAAATCTGCACTAGTTTCAGTTAAATTATTATTAGTTTCGGTTATCTTATTTTTTAAATCTGCACTAGTTTAAGTTAAATTATTATTAGTTTCGGTTATCTTATTTTTTAAATCTGCACTAGTTTAAGTTAAATTATTATTAGTTTCAACTATCTTATTACTTAAATCTGCACTAGTTTCAGTTAAATTATTATTAGTTTCGGTTATCTTATTTTTTAAATCTGCACTAGTTTAAGTTAAATTATTATTAGTTTCGGTTATCTTATTTTTTAAATCTGCACTAGTTTAAGTTAAATTATTATTAGTTTCAACTATCTTATTACTTAAATCTGCACTAGTTTCAGTTAAATTATTATTAGTTTCGGTTATCTTATTTTTTAAATCTGCACTAGTTTAAGTTAAATTATTATTAGTTTCGGTTATCTTATTTTTTAAATCTGCACTAGTTTAAGTTAAATTATTATTAGTTTCAACTATCTTATTACTTAAATCTGCACTAGTTTCAGTTAAATTATTATTAGTTTCAACTATCTTATTACTTAAATCTGCACTAGTTTAAGTTAAATTATTATTAGTTTCAACTATCTTATTACTTAAATCTGCACTAGTTTAAGTTAAATTATTATTAGTTTCAACTATCTTATTACTTAAATCTGCACTAGTTTAAGTTAAATTATTATTAGTTTCAACTATCTTATTACTTAAATCTGCACTAGTTTCAGTTAAATTATTATTAGTTTCGGTTATCTTATTTTTTAAATCTGCACTAGTTTAAGTTAAATTATTATTAGTTTCGGTTATCTTATTACTTAAATCTGCACTAGTTTCAGTTAAATTATTATTAGTTTCGGTTATCTTATTTTTTAAATCTGCACTAGTTTAAGTTAAATTATTATTACTTTCAACTATCTTATTACTTAAATCTGCACTAGTTTCAGTTAAATTATTATTAGTTTCGGTTATCTTATTTTTTAAATCTGCACTAGTTTAAGTTAAATTATTATTACTTTCAACTATCTTATTACTTAAATCTGCACTAGTTTAAGTTAAATTATTATTAGTTTCAACTATCTTATTACTTAAATCTGCACTAGTTTAAGTTAAATTATTATTAGTTTCAACTATCTTATTACTTAAATCTGCACTAGTTTCAGTTAAATTATTATTACTTTCAACTATCTTATTACTTAAATCTGCACTAGTTTCAGTTAAATTATTATTAGTTTCAACTATCTTATTACTTAAATCTGCACTAGTTTCAGTTAAATTATTATTAGTTTCAACTATCTTATTACTTAAATCTGCACTAGTTTAAGTTAAATTATTATTACTTTCAACTATCTTATTACTTAAATCTGCACTAGTTTCAGTTAAATTATTATTAGTTTCAACTATCTTATTACTTAAATCTGCACTAGTTTCAGTTAAATTATTATTAGTTTCAACTATCTTATTACTTAAATCTGCACTAGTTTAAGTTAAATTATTATTACTTTCAACTATCTTATTACTTAAATCTGCACTAGTTTCAGTTAAATTATTATTAGTTTCAACTATCTTATTACTTAAATCTGCACTAGTTTCAGTTAAATTATTATTACTTTCAACTATCTTATTACTTAAATCTGCACTAGTTTAAGTTAAATTATTATTACTTTCAACTATCTTATTACTTAAATCTGCACTAGTTTCAGTTAAATTATTATTAGTTTCGGTTATCTTATTTTTTAAATCTGCACTAGTTTAAGTTAAATTATTATTACTTTCAACTATCTTATTACTTAAATCTGCACTAGTTTAAGTTAAATTATTATTAGTTTCAACTATCTTATTACTTAAATCTGCACTAGTTTAAGTTAAATTATTATTAGTTTCAACTATCTTATTACTTAAATCTGCACTAGTTTCAGTTAAATTATTATTAGTTTCGGTTATCTTATTTTTTAAATCTGCACTAGTTTAAGTTAAATTATTATTAGTTTCGGTTATCTTATTACTTAAATCTGCACTAGTTTCAGTTAAATTATTATTAGTTTCGGTTATCTTATTTTTTAAATCTGCACTAGTTTAAGTTAAATTATTATTAGTTTCGGTTATCTTATTACTTAAATCTGCACTAGTTTCAGTTAAATTATTATTAGTTTCAACTATCTTATTACTTAAATCTGCACTAGTTTCAGTTAAATTATTATTACTTTCAACTATCTTATTACTTAAATCTGCACTAGTTTAAGTTAAATTATTATTACTTTCAACTATCTTATTACTTAAATCTGCACTAGTTTAAGTTAAATTATTATTACTTTCAACTATCTTATTACTTAAATCTGCACTAGTTTAAGTTAAATTATTATTACTTTCAACTATCTTATTACTTAAATCTGCACTAGTTTAAGTTAAATTATTATTAGTTTCGGTTATCTTATTTTTTAAATCTGCACTAGTTTCAGTTAAATTATTATTAGTTTCGGTTATCTTATTTTTTAAATCTGCACTAGTTTAAGTTAAATTATTATTACTTTCAACTATCTTATTACTTAAATCTGCACTAGTTTAAGTTAAATTATTATTACTTTCAACTATCTTATTACTTAAATCTGCACTAGTTTCAGTTAAATTATTATTAGTTTCGGTTATATTATTTTTTAAATCTGCACTAGTTTAAGTTAAATTATTATTACTTTCAACTATCTTATTACTTAAATCTGCACTAGTTTAAGTTAAATTATTATTACTTTCAACTATCTTATTACTTAAATCTGCACTAGTTTCAGTTAAATTATTATTAGTTTCGGTTATCTTATTTTTTAAATCTGCACTAGTTTAAGTTAAATTATTATTAGTTTCGGTTATCTTATTACTTAAATCTGCACTAGTTTCAGTTAAATTATTATTAGTTTCGGTTATCTTATTTTTTAAATCTGCACTAGTTTAAGTTAAATTATTATTACTTTCAACTATCTTATTACTTAAATCTGCACTAGTTTAAGTTAAATTATTATTACTTTCAACTATCTTATTACTTAAATCTGCACTAGTTTCAGTTAAATTATTATTAGTTTCAACTATCTTATTACTTAAATCTGCACTAGTTTAAGTTAAATTATTATTACTTTCAACTATCTTATTTTTTAAATCTGCACTAGTTTAAGTTAAATTATTATTACTTTCAACTATCTTATTACTTAAATCTGCACTAGTTTCAGTTAAATTATTATTAGTTTCGGTTATCTTATTTTTTAAATCTGCACTAGTTTAAGTTAAACTATTATTACTTTCAACTATCTTATTTTTTAACTCTGCACTAGTTTAAGTTAAATTATTATTACTTTCAACTATCTTATTACTTAAATCTGCACTAGTTTAAGTTAAATTATTACTTTCAACTATCTTATTTTTTAACTCTGCACTAGTTTAAGTTAAATTATTATTACTTTCAACTATCTTATTACTTAAATCTGCACTAGTTTAAGTTAAATTATTATTACTTTCAACTATCTTATTTTTTAACTCTGCACTAGTTTAAGTTAAATTATTATTACTTTCAACTATCTTATTTTTTAACTCTGCACTAGTTTAAGTTAAATTATTATTACTTTCAACTATCTTATTTTTTAACTCTGCACTAGTTTAAGTTAAATTATTATTACTTTCAACTATCTTATTACTTAAATCTGCACTAGTTTAAGTTAAATTATTATTACTTTCAACTATCTTATTTTTTAACTCTGCACTAGTTTAAGTTAAATTATTATTACTTTCAACTATCTTATTACTTAAATCTGCACTAGTTTAAGTTAAATTATTATTACTTTCAACTATCTTATTTTTTAACTCTGCACTAGTTTAAGTTAAATTATTATTACTTTCAACTATCTTATTACTTAAATCTGCACTAGTTTAAGTTAAATTATTATTACTTTCAACTATCTTATTTTTTAACTCTGCACTAGTTTAAGTTAAATTATTATTACTTTCAACTATCTTATTTTTTAACTCTGCACTAGTTTAAGTTAAATTATTATTACTTTCAACTATCTTATTACTTAAATCTGCACTAGTTTAAGTTAAATTATTATTACTTTCAACTATCTTATTTTTTAACTCTGCACTAGTTTAAGTTAAATTATTATTACTTTCAACTATCTTATTTTTTAACTCTGCACTAGTTTAAGTTAAATTATTATTACTTTCAACTATCTTATTACTTAAATCTGCACTAGTTTAAGTTAAATTATTATTACTTTCAACTATCTTATTACTTAAATCTGCACTAGTTTAAGTTAAATTATTATTACTTTCAACTATCTTATTACTTAAATCTGCACTAGTTTAAGTTAAATTATTATTACTTTCAACTATCTTATTACTTAAATCTGCACTAGTTTCAGTTAAATTATTATTAGTTTCAACTATCTTATTACTTAAATCTGCACTAGTTTAAGTTAAGTTATTATTAGTTTCAACTATCGTATTACTTAAATCTGCACTAGTTTAAGTTAAATTATTATTAGTTTCAACTATCTTATTACTTAAATCTGCACTAGTTTAAGTTAAATTATTATTAGTTTCAACTATCTTATTACTTAAATCTGCACTAGTTTCAGTTAAATTATTATTAGTTTCGGTTATCTTATTTTTTAAATCTGCACTAGTTTAAGTTAAATTATTATTAGTTTCGGTTATCTTATTTTTTAAATCTGCACTAGTTTAAGTTAAATTATTATTAGTTTCAACTATCTTATTACTTAAATCTGCACTAGTTTCAGTTAAATTATTATTAGTTTCGGTTATCTTATTTTTTAAATCTGCACTAGTTTAAGTTAAATTATTATTAGTTTCGGTTATCTTATTTTTTAAATCTGCACTAGTTTAAGTTAAATTATTATTAGTTTCAACTATCTTATTACTTAAATCTGCACTAGTTTCAGTTAAATTATTATTAGTTTCGGTTATCTTATTTTTTAAATCTGCACTAGTTTAAGTTAAATTATTATTAGTTTCGGTTATCTTATTTTTTAAATCTGCACTAGTTTAAGTTAAATTATTATTAGTTTCAACTATCTTATTACTTAAATCTGCACTAGTTTCAGTTAAATTATTATTAGTTTCAACTATCTTATTACTTAAATCTGCACTAGTTTAAGTTAAATTATTATTAGTTTCAACTATCTTATTACTTAAATCTGCACTAGTTTAAGTTAAATTATTATTAGTTTCAACTATCTTATTACTTAAATCTGCACTAGTTTAAGTTAAATTATTATTAGTTTCAACTATCTTATTACTTAAATCTGCACTAGTTTCAGTTAAATTATTATTAGTTTCGGTTATCTTATTTTTTAAATCTGCACTAGTTTAAGTTAAATTATTATTAGTTTCGGTTATCTTATTACTTAAATCTGCACTAGTTTCAGTTAAATTATTATTAGTTTCGGTTATCTTATTTTTTAAATCTGCACTAGTTTAAGTTAAATTATTATTACTTTCAACTATCTTATTACTTAAATCTGCACTAGTTTCAGTTAAATTATTATTAGTTTCGGTTATCTTATTTTTTAAATCTGCACTAGTTTAAGTTAAATTATTATTACTTTCAACTATCTTATTACTTAAATCTGCACTAGTTTAAGTTAAATTATTATTAGTTTCAACTATCTTATTACTTAAATCTGCACTAGTTTAAGTTAAATTATTATTAGTTTCAACTATCTTATTACTTAAATCTGCACTAGTTTCAGTTAAATTATTATTACTTTCAACTATCTTATTACTTAAATCTGCACTAGTTTCAGTTAAATTATTATTAGTTTCAACTATCTTATTACTTAAATCTGCACTAGTTTCAGTTAAATTATTATTAGTTTCAACTATCTTATTACTTAAATCTGCACTAGTTTAAGTTAAATTATTATTACTTTCAACTATCTTATTACTTAAATCTGCACTAGTTTCAGTTAAATTATTATTAGTTTCAACTATCTTATTACTTAAATCTGCACTAGTTTCAGTTAAATTATTATTAGTTTCAACTATCTTATTACTTAAATCTGCACTAGTTTAAGTTAAATTATTATTACTTTCAACTATCTTATTACTTAAATCTGCACTAGTTTCAGTTAAATTATTATTAGTTTCAACTATCTTATTACTTAAATCTGCACTAGTTTCAGTTAAATTATTATTACTTTCAACTATCTTATTACTTAAATCTGCACTAGTTTAAGTTAAATTATTATTACTTTCAACTATCTTATTACTTAAATCTGCACTAGTTTCAGTTAAATTATTATTAGTTTCGGTTATCTTATTTTTTAAATCTGCACTAGTTTAAGTTAAATTATTATTACTTTCAACTATCTTATTACTTAAATCTGCACTAGTTTAAGTTAAATTATTATTAGTTTCAACTATCTTATTACTTAAATCTGCACTAGTTTAAGTTAAATTATTATTAGTTTCAACTATCTTATTACTTAAATCTGCACTAGTTTCAGTTAAATTATTATTAGTTTCGGTTATCTTATTTTTTAAATCTGCACTAGTTTAAGTTAAATTATTATTAGTTTCGGTTATCTTATTACTTAAATCTGCACTAGTTTCAGTTAAATTATTATTAGTTTCGGTTATCTTATTTTTTAAATCTGCACTAGTTTAAGTTAAATTATTATTAGTTTCGGTTATCTTATTACTTAAATCTGCACTAGTTTCAGTTAAATTATTATTAGTTTCAACTATCTTATTACTTAAATCTGCACTAGTTTCAGTTAAATTATTATTACTTTCAACTATCTTATTACTTAAATCTGCACTAGTTTAAGTTAAATTATTATTACTTTCAACTATCTTATTACTTAAATCTGCACTAGTTTAAGTTAAATTATTATTACTTTCAACTATCTTATTACTTAAATCTGCACTAGTTTAAGTTAAATTATTATTACTTTCAACTATCTTATTACTTAAATCTGCACTAGTTTAAGTTAAATTATTATTAGTTTCGGTTATCTTATTTTTTAAATCTGCACTAGTTTCAGTTAAATTATTATTAGTTTCGGTTATCTTATTTTTTAAATCTGCACTAGTTTAAGTTAAATTATTATTACTTTCAACTATCTTATTACTTAAATCTGCACTAGTTTAAGTTAAATTATTATTACTTTCAACTATCTTATTACTTAAATCTGCACTAGTTTCAGTTAAATTATTATTAGTTTCGGTTATATTATTTTTTAAATCTGCACTAGTTTAAGTTAAATTATTATTACTTTCAACTATCTTATTACTTAAATCTGCACTAGTTTAAGTTAAATTATTATTACTTTCAACTATCTTATTACTTAAATCTGCACTAGTTTCAGTTAAATTATTATTAGTTTCGGTTATCTTATTTTTTAAATCTGCACTAGTTTAAGTTAAATTATTATTAGTTTCGGTTATCTTATTACTTAAATCTGCACTAGTTTCAGTTAAATTATTATTAGTTTCGGTTATCTTATTTTTTAAATCTGCACTAGTTTAAGTTAAATTATTATTACTTTCAACTATCTTATTACTTAAATCTGCACTAGTTTAAGTTAAATTATTATTACTTTCAACTATCTTATTACTTAAATCTGCACTAGTTTCAGTTAAATTATTATTAGTTTCAACTATCTTATTACTTAAATCTGCACTAGTTTAAGTTAAATTATTATTACTTTCAACTATCTTATTTTTTAAATCTGCACTAGTTTAAGTTAAATTATTATTACTTTCAACTATCTTATTACTTAAATCTGCACTAGTTTCAGTTAAATTATTATTAGTTTCGGTTATCTTATTTTTTAAATCTGCACTAGTTTAAGTTAAACTATTATTACTTTCAACTATCTTATTTTTTAACTCTGCACTAGTTTAAGTTAAATTATTATTACTTTCAACTATCTTATTACTTAAATCTGCACTAGTTTAAGTTAAATTATTACTTTCAACTATCTTATTTTTTAACTCTGCACTAGTTTAAGTTAAATTATTATTACTTTCAACTATCTTATTACTTAAATCTGCACTAGTTTAAGTTAAATTATTATTACTTTCAACTATCTTATTTTTTAACTCTGCACTAGTTTAAGTTAAATTATTATTACTTTCAACTATCTTATTTTTTAACTCTGCACTAGTTTAA
>JAUKNL010000048.1:5000-7500 GCA_030765065.1 Deroplatys truncata
CACACACACACACACACACACACACACACACACACACACACACACACACACACACACACACACACACACACACACACACACACACACACACACACACACACACACACACACACACACACACACACACACACACACACACACACACACACACACACACACACACACACACACACACACACACACACACACACACACACACACACACACACACACACACACACACACACACACACACACACACACACACACACACACACACACACACACACACACACACACACACACACACACACACACACACACACACACACACACACACACACACACACACACACACACACACACACACACACACACACACACACACACACACACACACACACACACACACACACACACACACACACACACACACACACACACACACACACACACACACACACACACACACACACACACACACACACACACACACACACACACACACACACACACACCGCACGCGCATGCACGCACTAGTATGTACAAGAGTAGAAAAGGTCATGCGGGTGTAACACAGCACATTTTTTTCATCTACTTCTTGTTAATACAGATAGAGCTTGGAAAGGTAGAATCATGGTGAAAAGTTCAATGCCATTGCAGGGATTTGAACCATGGATCTGCCAGTTTGTTTTGATTACACTAAGCTGTCACGGCAAAATGCCAGCATATTGAATTCTCAAACTGACTTGGGTTGTCGATTAATGCCATGTTGGCGTGATAGCTCAGTTGGTTACAGCATGCAGATGGAAACCAGAAGATACATGGTTCAATTCCTGGCTATGGCATTGAATTTTTAGCTCCGATTCTACTTTTCCAAACTTGTCCTACACACGACCTATGTGAAAGAACGATTATCAATATCTTCTCTACTCTTGTACAAACCATCTTTTTCCACACACACACGCACGCACGCACACACCCACACACACACACGCCCATGCACGCACTGGTTTGTACAAGAGTAGAAAGGGTCATGCGGGTGTAACACAGCACATTTTTTCATCTACTTCTTGTTAATACAGATAGAGCTTGGAAAAGTAGAATCATGTTGAAAAGTTCAATGCCATTGCAGGGATTTGAAGCATGGATCTTCCAGTTTGTTTTGATTACACTAAGCTGTCACGGCAAAATGCCAGCATATTGAATTCTCAAACTGACTTGGGTTGTCGATTAATGCCATGTTGGCGTGATAGCTCAGTTGGTTACAGCATGCAGATGGAAACCAGAAGATACATGGTTCAAATCCTGGCTATGGCATTGAATTTTTAGCTCCGATTCTACTTTTCCAAACTTGTCCTACACACGACCTATGTGAAAGAACGATTATCAATATCTTCTCTACTCTTGTACAAACCATCTTTTTCCACACACACACGCACGCACGCACACACCCACACACACACACGCCCATGCACGCACTGGTTTGTACAAGAGTAGAAAAGGTCATGCGGGTGTAACACAGCACATTTTTTCATCTACTTCTTGTTAATACAGATAGAGCTTGGAAAATGTTAATACAGATAGAGCTTGGAAAAGTAGAATCATGTTGAAAAGTTCAATGCCATTGCAGGGATTTGAAGCATGGATCTTCCAGTTTGTTTTGATTACACTAAACTGTCACGGCAAAATGCCAGCATATTGAATTCCCAAACTGACTTGGGTTGTCGATTAATGCCATGATGGCGTGATATCTCAGTTGGTTACAGTATGCTGATGGAAACCAGAAGATACATGGTTCAAATCCTGGCTATGGCATTGAATTTTTAGCTCCGATTCTACTTTTCCAAACTTGTCCTACACACGACCTATATGAAAGAACGATTATCAGTATCTTCTCTACTCTTGTACAAATCATCTTTTTCCACACACAGACACACTCACACACACACACAAACACACACACGCGCGCGCGCACGCGCATGCACGCACTAGTTTGTACAAGAGTACAAAAGGTGACGCGGGTGTAACACAGCACATTTTTTTCATCTACTTCATGATAATACAGATAGAGCTTAGAAAGGTAGAATCATGTTGAAAAGTTCAATGCCATTGCAGGGATTTGAACCATGGATCTTCCAGTTTGTTTTGATTACACTAAGGTGTCACGGCAAAATGCCAGCTTATTGAATTCCCAAACTGACTTGGGTTGTCGATTAATTCCCTGTTGGTGTGATAGGTCAGTTGGTTACAGCATGCAGATGGAAACCAGAAGATACATGGTTCAAATCCTGGCTATGGCATTGAATTTTTAGCTCCGATTCTACTTTTCCAACGTTGTCCTACACACGACCTATATGAAAGAACGATTATCTATATCTTCTCTACTCTTGTACAAACCATCTTTTTCCACACACACACGCACGCACGCACGCACGCACGCACACAAATGTGCATGCACGCAATAGTTTGTACAAGAGTAGATAAAGTCATGAAGGTGTAACACAGCACATTTTTTTCA